>CAWUFW010005156.1:0-140000 GCA_963921515.1 Calotriton arnoldi
ATCAGTCTCTTTCTCCTCTCCTGAGAGGATTCCCTCCCTATGAGAGGAGACAGAGGTCCCTATTGAGGTGTCAGAGTGGTTAGACTCCTGAGAAGGAGACCTAGACCTTCTGGGCACACTCAGAACTCTTCCTGGGGGACAAAGGGGAGGTCAGTCTGATCCTCTCCCTCCTCCTCCTCCACAGGAGGAATTGGATTTTCCAGGGCAAGGTCATTTTCACCTTCCTGGCCAGTTTCAGAGGGGGGCTTGGTTTCTTCACCCCTGGCCCTTCCTCATCTTCTGCCCCACCCTCTTTGCCTCACCCCTTCAGACCCTAGGGGCCTGCTGAGATCATCAGCTAGTAACACCTCCCTGAGGTGTTGGGTGCTGGCACTTTTGCCTGCCTTCAACTTCCTAGTATTGCATAATGCTCTCAATTCCAAGAATGGGAGTTTATCATACTTGGAGGAAGAAGCCCACTGGCTTCTGGCAAGGACTCACTGGGTCCTGGCTTTGAAGACATTACTAGTGAGGTGTGGTGTATGCACTACCTACTCTAGTGTGGCCTACTAAACTCTCTTTGAGTTGTAGAAAGGGTATGCTGTCCCTTAACACACAACTCTAAGTTCAGTAGAACTTACTGTATTACTAAGCTTGATTTATATGTACCTTAGGTACCCTTAGTGGTTTTCAGTTGATCAATTCAATTGAGATTATCTGGTAAAACAATAGCAAGCTGGAATCCCACACGCTGCACACCAATGTGAGAAGTTGGCCTGGCATATGCTGTCCACTAATTATAGTGGGCACCTTGCACCAGTCCAAACAACCCCTTATTGGAGATAGGTTAAAGACAACCTTTATTGAAAGCTATCCTAGTGGTAGCTATGGAGAGCAGCCTTCAGGCTAAGTCTTGAAGGAATGTAAAGCAGCTTGTTTTACCAGTCTATAATCTCTTGAGTGACCAAATGAAAGAGGACCACACCAGGTATATATTCAAAATATATGTATTTATTACTAAACACACCCCTCTAGTCTCTTTATGAGGCTAGAGTTCGAAGTACATACGTTACGAGTTAGTTATCTACAGTAATAGCACAAATACACGTTTGAGCCCCAGGGGCGTACCAAACCATATACCAATAAAGTGGTATAAGAACCACGACTGAGCTAGACACAAGGCCTAGAGCCTGTAGAAGTGCTTGGACCACAAGGAACCACCCAAGGCAGTGACACAGGGGACCCACGGGGGACGCGTGCAGTGTATGAACACAGCCGCGAACCACCGTTAACTTCTATGGGGAAAGTCGCGATTAGAATTTAAAAGAAAAGGGACACTTAGAGGAGGACTTGGAGCAAACCCTTTGAGAACTAGGCTGTTCTAGTGTCAATACCCACGGGAGCACCGGAGTACTCGAGTTACCTCACCCAGGGGAGCCGGGTGCATAGGTGTCTTTCGGGGTCGGGTTTCGTCGTCGCTTTCTATGGCGATCTGCTGCAAAGTGCTGCTGGCGACCAAGTCGAAAGTGTTCGGGTGGATCCAAAGGTGGATCGAAGATCTGAAGAACCTGAAAGCAGAGGGGACAGAGTCTGGGTCACTAGCCAGTGACCAGGAAGGCGATGAGCAGATGCCCACCGATGTCGAGTGCTTCAGGTAGGTTGACGGTCGTCTTGACTCTTCAGCCACGAGGTCCAGGAGGCGTCGACGACAACCAGGAGCTGGATTCGAGCTGTCCCACAACGTCTGTCGATTGCAGGGGTGTCGGCGACCGGATTGGACCCAACAAGCCTTGGCAACGGCAAGTCTCGTGGAAATGGAAAGAAGGACGATGTTGCAGACCAGCAAGGTCTGGGGGACTCACCCAGCAAGGATAAGTCAGGGCACACCTGGAGCAACCAGGGAGCCCAAGCAGAAAAAGATTGGCCTTCGTGAGGGCCTACTAGCCAACGGACTAGCGACCGTGAAGGAGCCTCAAGACGATGCACGTGGAGCTGGCTCACAGGACACTCGTGGAGTGGAGGCCAGTGATCTTCGGTGCAGTTGGTGCTGGAGGCTGGGGCTACTCGGAGCCCAAAGCACGACTTCGTGGGAGACCCAGAAGAGGATGCACTTGCAAATGCGTTCGGTGTCCAGGGGTCACGGTTCCACGTTACCCACGACAGCTACGGGCCTCAGCTTTGCTGGGGACTCAGGGCAGCCTCGGGGAAGTCTGGAAATCCACCTCTGGTGATGCAAAGACTTCGGCGTCCGACGGGAGCTTCAGCGATGCAGACCGGACAATTGCTTCTTTGGTGCCTGCCAAGCAGGGGAGTCACTCCTTGACCCCAAGGGAGATTCTTCAGTCCTCTAATCTTAAAGTAGAGCGTCGAAGGTCCAGGATTCTGTGTCAGAGTTTCGTCCAGGTAAATCTAAAGTCCTAAGGACTGGGTTCCCCTACTTATACTAAGGTAGGGGGTTGGACATACTCTGTGGCCCCACCTATGGGAGGGCCAGGGCAGAGGGGTGGTTACACCCCTTTCCCTTTGTCCAGTTTCGCGCCAGAGCAGGGGCTGGAAGCCCCTGAGCCGGTTTGAACTGGGGTATGCACAGGGACACCAAGTGTGCCCCCAGTGCAGGACTTCAAAGCACCAGAGAGTGCTCCCGCCCAGCCCCAATACACACTATCCTGTCTGGGGAGGTGGTCACACCTCCCTGGGACAGGAAACCTATTGTCCAGGCCTCCCCTGCCGGAGTTTCGGTCAGCAGCAGGAGGCCAGACTCGTGTCTGTGGCAGCGGCATCCATTTTGTGATGCCAGGGCTCTGGAAAGTCAGTACCGGGCATACCGGTGTGTACATGTCTTTCCCTCTAGAAGGGTGGAATGCTACCCCCGCCGCCAGAACTGGCGGGGGGTAGTATTCCAAGATGTTTGACACCAAACACGACATGTTTCCGTGCAGCCATCCCAAAGTTAGCATTTAACGCGAGGTTATAATGCGCTTAAGAGTATATGGTCAGGCTGCACTACAAACAGCATCAGAGAAGGGTCTCCGAACGCTGCAGAGGGGCCCAGCTCATGCAGGGGCACCCTCTCACATAGGAACCACGCACTCTGCCTTCAGGATTGATAAGGCCTGCCATAGGAGTGACTTATAGGTTTATATGTGTGTATGTATGTAGTGATATAGGTAGCCTATATCACAGTAAGGGGTGCATGCACCACCTTACCCAGGCTGCAGTAGCAGACCTGTGGTGTCCTTTTGGCTGGCCTTCCAGGGGTGGCACAATACATGCTGCAGCCCCTGGTAGGCCTCTGAGGTACCTATGCCCTGGGTACATAGTATACCATATACTAGGGACTTATAAGGGCACTCCAGATTCCAATCAGAGATGTGCCTAAGGCACATGGAAACCATTTTATAGAGGAAGCAGATAGACTGGGGCCCTGAATAGCAGGATCCCAGTCCAACTAAGTCATAAACCAGCAAAACACCAGGAAAAAAGTGGGGGCAACCATATAGTCAGATTCCACCTTCCTACATAACCCCCCCCAAACGAAAGGAGATAAGGCTAACCTTGGCCAGTTGAGCCTTTATTGACTAAGTGGCCATATAAGGAAGCACCTGCACTAGCATGGTTGCCCCCTATCTTATGGTCCACTAAGCAATCCCTCACCCTAAGGGTATGAGAGGGTCTCCACCATGGGGAATTACTACCTGTGGTGTGCTTTGGTAAAGTACAAGGCTGGTGAGGTGTCTGAGAAGGGAAGTGAGGCCCTAGGAAGGTTGGTCTCAGCTTCCTCAGATCACTGGTCACCATGTATGCCTGTCTTTCCATGACTGAGTTGCACTGTGCTCTAAGGGTCAACCTTTGGCTGCCTACAGCTGGGGGTTGGGTCCCTTTGGATGGACCACTGGAGGGACATGGCAGGTTTGGAACCTTTTGGTCCCAGGTTTGCCCTTGCCTAACAGAGTCCTTCTGGGGGAGGTCCCTACACAAAGGTATGGGGGATCCCTCAGTGTGTTGAGGAATTTTCACCTGGCTAGGGCTACTAGCCTGGGTGCCCCTAATCTGCTGATGGGGGGTTCCTCTGGACAGGGGGCCCTGGGGGGTCCACTGACCTCCCTGACCTCTGCAGCCCTGGGCTGACTGAGGCAGGGTAGAGAGGGGCAGGTTACCTGCTCCAGACTGGGTACCACCTTGGAAGGGTCCTCTGCCATCAGGGGTGGGGCCAGGCCAGGCCTGACTACCTCTGGGGCAGTTCCTTCACTAGGGGTAGGGTCAGTTCCCTGAGGAGGCTGACCCTTACCTACTGTCTGGAGGGAAGAAGACTTTTCTTCAACCCTTGTGCTCTCTTTTGGGGGAGAGTGGGCCATTCTTCCAGGCTCCATCTCTCCAAAGTTTCCCTGGGCTGGGGCTGTGGCCATCACAGCCCCACTAACCTTTACAGGGACGCCCAGCATTCTCAGATGGGTTTGGTGTTCAACTTCAGCCCAGGCTGAAATTTCCAGATCATTGCCCATCAGGCAATCTACAGGCAAGGTTGGGGACACTGCCACTCTTTTTGGGCCTGTGACCCCTTCCCAGCTGAGATTGACTATGGCCATGGGGTGATCTGTTCTGACACCATCAATGTTGGTCACCTGGTATTTAAACTCAGGTAAAAGCTGGTGAGGGGGGACTAGGTTCCCTGCCACCATGGTGACACTAGCCCCTGTGTCCCTAAATGCCACAGCTTTCTGACCATTAATTATTGGCTCCAGTCTGTACCTGCCCAATGCATTGGGACCCATGGTAAAGGTGGCAAATCCTACACCACCATCAGAGTCAGAGGAGTCTGTTGAGGGGGTCCTGTCTAAACTAGGGCCCACCTCTGTTCCTCTTGCAAAAGCACCTAACTTTTTGGGTACACTACTCCCAACTGGAGGATTACTACTGGTAGTACCAGGAGGGGTGGTAGTAGTTGTTGGAGGAACATTTTCTTTATTGCCAATCCTGGGGCAACTGGGATCAGTTTTCCAGTGTCCAGGCTTTTTACAGACATGGCAATAGGGTTTCTTTTCAGGAGAGGAAGGAGTTTGGGACCCACCCCCAGAAGAGGACTTTTGGGGCCCTGTAGTGGATTTATCCTTAGATTTATCCCCACCTTTCTCTTGGGACTTGGTAGAATCTTTCTTCTGGTCACCACCCTGATTCTTAGTCTTTACTCTGGTTCTGACCCATTTGTCTGCCTTCTTTCCCAATTCTTGGGGAGAGGTCAGATCAGAGTCCACCAGGTACTGGTGTAAAAGCTGGTTTTGACAATTATTAAGGATCTGCTCCCTCATAATCAAATTGTACAATCCTAAAAAGTCATGCACCTTGTTGCCATGTATCCAACCTTCCAGAGCCTTAGTAGCACAATCTACAAAATCAACCCAGTCTTGAGTCTGAGCCTTTTGGGTGTCTCTGAACTTCAACCTATACTGTTCAGTGGTTAGGCCAAACCCATCTATCAGAGCACTCTTCAAGACTTTGTAATTGTCAGCATCCTCCTCTCTAACAGTGAGGAGCTTATCTCTACCTTTGTCTGCAAAGGAGAGCCACAAGATTGCTGCCCACTGCTCCTGAGGGACCCTCTGTACTTTACAGGCCCTCTCTAGAGCAGTTATCCATTTGTGGATGTCATCCCCACTCTGGTAGGGAGGGACAATCTTGCTCAGGTTTCTATGGTCATAAGACCTTTCCCTATCTTTGGGGAAACTGCTGCCACCATGGGACTCTAGTCCCAACTTTTGTCTCTCTCTATAGAGATCTAGGGACTCCCTGTCTATAGCCAATTGCTGTTTCCTGAGTTCAAGCTGAGCTTGCTCATACTGAATCAGTCTCTTTCTCCTCTCATGAGAGGATTCCCTCCTATGAGAGGAGACAGAGGTCCCTATTGAGGTGTCAGAGTGGTTAGACTCCTGAGAAGGAGACCTAGACCTTCTGGGCACACTCAGAACTCTTCCTGGGGGGACAAAGGGGAGGTCAGTCTGATCCTCTCCCTCCTCCTCCTCCACAGGAGGAATTGGATTTTCCAGGACAAGGTCATTTTCACCTTCCTGGCCAGTTTCAGAGGGGGGGGCCTGGGTTTCTTCACCCCTGGCCCCTTCCTCATCTTCTGCCCCACCCTCTTTGCCTACCCCTTCAGACCCTAGGGGCCTGCTGAGATCATCAGCTAGTAACACCTCCCTGAGGTGTTGGGTGCTGGCACTTTTGCCTGCCTTCAACTTCCTAGTATTGCATAATGCTCTCAATTCCAAGAATGGGAGTTTATCATACTTGGAGGGAAGAAGCCCACTGGCTTCTGGCAAGGACTCACTGGGTCCTGGCTTTGAAGACATTACTAGTGAGGTGTGGTGTATGCACTACCTACTCTAGTGTGGCCTACTAAACTCTCTTGAGTTGTAGAAAGGGTGTGCTGTCCCTTAACACACAACTCTAAGTTCAGTAGAACTTACTGTATTACTAAGCTTGATTTATATGTACCTTAGGTACCCTTAGTGGTTTTCAGTTGATCAATTCAATTGAGATTATCTGGTAAAACAATAGCAAGCTGGAATCCCACACGCTGCACACCAATGTGAGAAGTTGGCCTGGCATATGCTGTCCACTAATTATAGTGGGCACCTTGCACCAGTCCAAACAACCCCTTATTGGAGATAGGTTAAAGACAACCTTTATTGAAAGCTATCCTAGTGGTAGCTATGGAGAGCAGCCTTCAGGCTAAGTCTTGAAGGAATGTAAAGCAGCTTGTTTTACCAGTCTATAATCTCTTGAGTGACCAAATGAAAGAGGACCACACCAGGTATATATTCAAAATATATGTATTTATTACTAAACACACCCCTCTAGTCTCTTTATGAGGCTAGAGTTCGAAGTACATACGTTACGAGTTAGTTATCTACAGTAATAGCACAAATACACGTTTGAGCCCCAGGGGCGTACCAAACCATATACCAATAAAGTGGTATAAGAACCACGACTGAGCTAGACACAAGGCCTAGAGCCTGTAGAAGTGCTTGGACCACAAGGAACCACCCAAGGCAGTGACACAGGGGACCCACGGGGGACGCGTGCAGTGTATGAACACAGCCGCGAACCACCGTTAACTTCTATGGGGAAAGTCGCGATTAGAATTTAAAAGAAAAGGGACACTTAGAGGAGGACTTGGAGCAAACCCTTTGAGAACTAGGCTGTTCTAGTGTCAATACCCACGGGAGCACCGGAGTACTCGAGTTACCTCACCCAGGGGAGCCGGGTGCATAGGTGTCTTTCGGGGTCGGGTTTCGTCGTCGCTTTCTATGGCGATCTGCTGCAAAGTGCTGCTGGCGACCAAGTCGAAAGTGTTCGGGTGGATCCAAAGGTGGATCGAAGATCTGAAGAACCTGAAAGCAGAGGGGACAGAGTCTGGGTCACTAGCCAGTGACCAGGAAGGCGATGAGCAGATGCCCACCGATGTCGAGTGCTTCAGGTAGGTTGACGGTCGTCTTGACTCTTCAGCCACGAGGTCCAGGAGGCGTCGACGACAACCAGGAGCTGGATTCGAGCTGTCCCACGACGTCTGTCGATTGCAGGGGTGTCGGCGACCGGATTGGACCCAACAAGCCTTGGCAACGGCAAGTCTTGTGGAAATGAAAGAAGGACGATGTTGCAGACCAGCAAGGTCTGGGGGACTCACCCAGCAAAGATAAGTCAGGACACACCTGGAGCAACCAGGGAGCCCAAGCAGAAAAAGATTGGCCTTCGTGAGGGCCTACTAGCCAACGGACTAGCGACCGCGAAGGAGCCTCGAGACGATGCACGTGGAGCTGGCTCACAGGACACTCGTTGAGTGGAGGCCAGTGATCTTCAGTGCAGTTGGTGCTGGAGGCTGGGGCTACTCGGAGCCCAAAGCACGACTTCGTGGGAGACCCAGAAGAGGATGCACTTGCAAATGCGTTTGGTGTCCAGGGGTCACGGTTCCACGTTACCCACGACAGCTACGAGCCTCAGCTTTGCTGGGGACTCAGGGCAGCCTCGGGCAAGTCTGGAAATCCACCTCTGGTGATGCAAAGACTTCGGCGTCCGACGGGAGCTTCAGCGATGCAGACCGGACAATTGCTTCTTTGGTGCCTGCCAAGCAGGGGAGTCACTCCTTGACCCCAAGGGAGATTCTTCAGTCCTCTAATCTTAAAGTAGAGCGTCGAAGGTCCAGGATTCTGTGTCAGAGTTTCGTCCAGGTAAATCTAAAGTCCTAAGGACTGGGTTCCCCTACTTATACTAAGGTAGGGGGTTGGACATACTCTGTGGCCCCACCTATGGGAGGGCCAGGGCAGAGGGGTGGTTACACCCCTTTCCCTTTGTCCAGTTTCGCGCCAGAGCAGGGGCTGGAAGCCCCTGAGCCGGTTTGAACTGGGGTATGCACAGGGACACCAAGTGTGCCCCCAGTGCAGGACTTCAAAGCACCAGAGAGTGCTCCCGCCCAGCCCCAATACACACTATCCTGTCTGGGGAGGTGGTCACACCTCCCTGGGACAGGAAACCTATTGTCCAGGCCTCCCCTGCCGGAGTTTCGGTCAGCAGCAGGAGGCCAGACTCGTGTCTGTGGCAGCGGCATCCATTTTGTGATGCCAGGGCTCTGGAAAGTCAGTACCGGGCATACCGGTGTGTACATGTCTTTCCCTCTAGAAGGGTGGAATGCTACCCCCGCCGCCAGAACTGGCGGGGGGTAGTATTCCAGTATGTTTGACACCAAACACGACATGTTTCCGTGCAGCCATCCCAAAGTTAGCATTTAACGCGAGGTTATAATGCGCTTAAGAGTATATGGTCAGGCTGCACTACAAACAGCATCAGAGAAGGGTCTCCGAACGCTGCAGAGGGGCCCAGCTCATGCAGGGGCACCCTCTCACATAGGAACCACGCACTCTGCCTTCAGGATTGATAAGGCCTGCCATAGGAGTGACTTATAGGTTTATATGTGTGTATGTATGTAGTGATATAGGTAGCCTATATCACAGTAAGGGGTGCATGCACAACCTTACCCAGGCAGCAGTAGCAGACCTGTGGTGTACTTTTGGCTGGCCTTCCAGGGGTGGCACAATACATGCTGCAGCCCCTGGTAGGCCTCTGATGTACCTATGCCCTGGGTACATAGTATACCATATACTAGGGACTTATAAGGGCACTCCAGATTCCAATCAGAGATGTGCCTAAGGCACATGGAAACCATTTTATAGAGGAAGCAGATAGACTGGGGCCCTGAATAGCAGGATCCCAGTCCAACTAAGTCATAAACCAGCAAAACACCAGGAAAAAAGTAGGGGCAACCATATAGTCAGATTCCACCTTCCTACACAAGATACATGTCCATGTGGGAGGGGATTGTACAGCGCGACATCCACGATAGGGAATGGAGGGCACTATGGTCTGACATATCTAAATTTAACCACTCCCTCGAACTTAGAGAAGCACACTTAAAAACCGTCATGGATTGGTACCTAGTTCCCTCCAAACTTAGACGTATATTCCCGAACACGACTGATCGCTGTTGGAGGGGTTGTGGACTGCTCGGGGACTTCCAACACATTTGGTGGGACTGCCCCTCCATTCGCCCCTTCTGGGAAGAAATTTTGGCCCAGATTAAAACCATATTGGGATACCCCATCCCGACTACTATGGAAGGAATCCTTTTAGGCTTACGGGACCCCACCCTTGAGCACCAGACTAGAGATGATAAAGCCATCATGTGGACATGCATAGGCGCGGCAAAGATTACCATTGCTGCAGCATGGAAGAAGGCGTCGGCCCCGTCCCTTTCCCTCTGGCACTCACGCTTATGGAAACTTCTATGTTTGGAGCGGATGGCAGATATCTTCCGCGATAATTACAAAAATTTTGAATGCAGATGGGGCCCCCTAGTTGCCTTCCTTACGAAGGGCCTGCCCTCGGCAGTATGCCCTCCATCGATTAGAGACATGCACCTGTTCCAGTTTTAATGCACTACACCCATGCCCAGCCGACTACATTTCGCCTATCTATAGCGTCTCCACCACCCACCAAGGTTCATGAGGGAGGGGGGAGGGTAAGGGAACGAGGGGGATTTCTTTTTATGTTTGGTTGATTCGTTGTTATTCTTTTGGGAGCGCTCTCCTAGCTGGAGGGCCCGCATATCAGCAGATCCTGCTGCACTGGGGTTTGCCTGCGCATTTAGAGAATCTGTATCTTCTGTGCCTGGGACTTTTTACGGAACTGAACTGTTCATTAGCAACTTTGTCTGTGTGGTCAGGCACAGCAATGCTTCTCCCCAACTTGTATTACTATGCACTGTATGTTCGAATTTGGATCTGCTGATTACTGTGATTCTTATACTGTTGGTTTTTGAAAATGCCAATAAACATATGTTTTACAAAAAAAAATTCACAATTATCTAGGGCCTTCTTCCTTTGGTTCCAAGCACAATACAGGTAGCAAGATACTGTGAAAGCTATTTCTTCTCTAGTGTCACTCTTCAATAGCTTTACAGCTTCCCAATAATGTCTCCCATACGTTTGCATACTGCTATCAACCGTTTCTTACGTGCAATTTTATATAGGGGACAGAAAAACAAGAAATGCTCTTCCGATTCATCAATGTTTAGTCAGCTTGGACAGAATTTAGAGTCAAAGGGGTGGATTCTATCCGTATAGGGTTCCAGACTTGGTACTTACTTGTGGTTCAGAAACTGGCCAGTTATACTACTCTCCTGGTGGTCTCTCCATGTTTGCCTCAGGATTTCCTCCCAATACAAATACTTTACTTTCTGAGCGTCTCCTTTAGCTCTGGTGATGTCCATAGTTCGCCCATTCCTATTTTGTGTGTTGTTTCTTTTATTACCCTCAGTCAGGGAATACTCGGTCCTTCTCAAGAGCCAGCAGATCATTTACAGACTCCCTGTATATTACTAGTTCTTCAGTAGACCAGCGTCTGATCCAGTATAGCAAAGTTTTAATTAAAATGATTAGATGTATTGGGTTTAAAGTTAGGTCTAATCTCAATGGTGTAATAGGCGAGCTTCAGGGAGTTTAAAAAGAGCCCTAATAAACTTGTTTTTTATTTTAGTCAGGGTCTCTGTTTTAACATAGCCCCATATCTCAGCTCCATAGATCGCCGATGTTACCGCTGAGGCTCTATATACAGTGATAACAGGGGACACAGCACCCCCTGAGGCAGCCCTATGTTTCCTCCCTCTTGCGGAGGCTTTTTGGTGTAGGGTGGCTTTGTTTTTTCCAACTAGGCTCCCCATGATTGGTTATCAGTTAGTCTGACACCCAAATAATGGAAGTGTGAGACTTTTTCAATGGGCACCCCCTCTATTGCCACATTCCCTCTATATATTCTAATGGGATTTATGGTCCTGAATTTAGATTAGGTTGGATTCAGTTCTAAACCCCTTTCCTCGCAAAAAGTAACAAAGGCATTCAGTTCTGCCTGGAGCCCATTGGAGTTCTCAAAATTAGTAGGGTGTCGTCCGAGAACATCAAGATCGGGATAGACACTCTTGCTAATTTAGGGGCATCATGTTTACATTCCCTCAACTTTCTCACTGCTCGGTTGATATATAATCTAAAAAGTATAGGAGCAAGAACACAACCTTGTCTCACCCCTTGCTTAATATCAATCCTGTCCGTCAAGTCCCCTGCGATGTTCCATCTCACCTTTGTGTAGGTATTTGCATGGATGACTTTCAATATTCTTAATAAGTCTGAGGGGATACCATACCCATCCAGAACTTCCCATAGAGTTTCCTTGGGACCAGGTCAAATGCTTCTCTCAGATCAATGTAAGCAACATATAGATGGTGACGCCTCAAGCTGACATATTTCCAAGTTATCACCTTGAAGCCGAGGACCTGGTCCAGGGTACTAATCTTTGTTCTGAACCCTGCTTGTGCGTCTTCTAAAATGTTATTCTGTTCTATCCATTCATTGAGTTTGAACAGCACCTGCCTACAAAAAACCTTTTGTGTGTTGTCCAGCAAACTTATAGATCTGTAGTTTGAGGGGTTGTTTCTTTCTCCCTTTTTGTATATTGGTACAATAACGGCTCCAAGCCATGTGAAAATTGGGTTACCCTTTAGAATGCTATTAGATACTGCATTCAAATACGGGGACCAAATGTCCGGTTGAGACAAGAAGAGATGGTCTAATATGCCATCCATTCTTGGCACCTTTTCTTTTTTCATTTGTTTTAATGTCCGGTCTGTTTTGGCTAAAGTAACGTGAAGATGGGCTACTCTTGTGGCAGATTCTGTGCTTTCTTCGTGGATTGTGATTCCCACATACCCACGCGCTCCTCCCAGAGGGGAGCTGATCAAGGTTTTTTGCTGCCTCATAACCTTATACAAGCCACTACAATGGGTGACCCATATTACAGATTTTATTACTGGGTCGAAATGATTGGCGGTGCGGGGATTAACAGCTATTAATTTCCAAAAGGTTTTATGATCCCCCATTTCAAGGGCTCCTGCAATTATCATTCATTGATCCTATTCCCATTCCCCTCTAGCTCTGGATAATACAGTTTTATATTGATTACTTGCCTTGGTGATATCCGGTCATATGCCCTTTTTGATGGCTCTTAGTAAGTTGGATTTTCCTAAACGACAGGTTTTAGTATACCAGTAGGGGAGTTTTTTTAAGAATCACCTCTCCTCTGTTCCCTCACAAAACATGATCTTAATAAATCCATGAGTTCGCAATGTTTAGAAACAAAGTTAACATTACAAATATTCTTGAAGTCAACCTGTGAAAGTTTGTGCACAAACAGATTATATAAAAGTGTCATGTTCTTTACATTCATCGCAAAAGCTGCCCATTTTACATTTCTTAAATTATTGGTCGTATCTTTTGGAATCTCGGTTATGATGGGTTTGATTTTTATGTCTCTGAATGGGGCCATGGAAAAGGCTGCGCTTAATGCCTGGTGGTCACCATCAGGTCTAGGGACTACATTCATATCATATAAATCTGACCATAAATCATTATCCACTAATATGTAGTCAATTCTTGAGGTACTTAAGCCTCTTTTAAAAGTTGGACAAGGCGGGTAGTCAGATTTCGTATTACCATTTGCGATTTTCTGGCCATGATCAATAATTAGATCTATGATTTGAGCTCCTACTTTCAATGTTTTCTTATGGTCTTATAGAGGGGTCCGCAGCCTTTTTGTAGCTGCCATCTGGTTGGCTTCTAGAGCATAACAGTCAACGATTGGAGGAATTCGGGTGTTGATATCCCCCGCTACAATTTTTATAGCTTTTCGGTTAAACTGTCCCATCTAGTCATCAATTTTATTTATGTAGAGGATTAGACATTTGAAGGGACTAATCTACTATATATATTCACCTGGGCTATATAGTTTGGTCCTGTTGGAGTTGTAATTTTAATTTCAAGGGCGAGTAGATCTCTCGAATTAGAAGGAACAGATCTCACTAAGGGGAACAAATCTAGACTTAACCATATCAAGAGTCCTCCTAATGTGCGCCCTGCTGGGGAAGGGATTGCGTTTTTGCTAAAGGTCAGGAAACCAGGTCTAAGCATTGGGTTAATAGCCCATGTTTCCTGAAGAAATATGATGTGAGGCGTATCAATAAATGTACCCCACTCTGGATATAGGAGTTTGGACTTAATTCACGCAACGTTCCAAGATAACATGTTTGAACAGTCATGCTTTGTCGAGTTTGGGGTCCACAGGTTATAGTGGGGGGACTCCCCCTGTGACATCAGGTGTACTTCTGTATTAAGAGGGTCTGTTTCATTAGGCCCTATAATGGAATTTGCATCAGGAGGTAGGTTAAGTAGTGTCCCTACAGCTACAGGGAAATGAATTCTTTTTGGTTTCATGGGGGCCTCAAGACTATCATCCCTAAGTCAATCGATGTCTGATGTATTCATGAGATGTAGGGGTTCCCTATGGTTAGGCTGCCTAACACATAGTGATAGTTTTTGGTTCTTTTCACCAGATGGATCCATTGTAGGGCCCGTAGGATTTAGTTTTAATCTTATTTGAACATTATTATTTGGTCTATAGCGCAGTTCAAGTGCAATTAAACCTTCTGCGAGAGCCTTATCCCAAATGCCACCCCTATATGATCCAGCTGTGAATTTTCAGCAGCAAACCGTTTGACATTGAGTATATCATCCCTTATTATGGATCTGCATCCCCTTTTGTATCGTATCGAGTGGGTCACCTTATTTATCAGTGCCTCATGTGTTTCAGTGGGGACCCTGTGAGTTTTGGGGACATTGATAAAAAAAAATTTAAGTGTTTACCATTACTGTTAGTAGAGGTGGCCTTTCTCTTTCCTTCTTGGTTATTTGTAGAAGGGGTATCTTTGGGTCAAAAAGCTCATAGCCACCTTTGTGGATTCTACATGTATCTGATCACGCAAGGGGGCCCAAACATGCCTGGGGGTAACATATGCTGACTTGCTTTCCTCTCAGTTATGCCACCGACGCTCTTTGGTCACATGTTTACATTGTTCTCTGTATGGGTTGTAGTTCACAGTGTTTGTCGAATGGCGTACAGATAACCCAGCATCAGTACCTTCCATTGATTTAGATGACTCTTTGACTAGAACAGTAAGATTGTCCAACTTATCATTTAATAATTTAGCCATAATTTAGCCATCCTTCCCATACACTTCCTTAGGCTTATAATTTCGCCCCTTAGTTCGTTCAGTTGTGCATCTACACCCGTAGTATTTTTAACTTAATTTGCCCTTTTGATAACTTTTCACCTAGATGCACAGGAAAAGTTATTCTTCGAGTTCTCTAGGTTTTCTAGCACTCTGTATTGGTTGCAACACTTCACATTGATAATTGTACATTCCTCCTTGGAGCTTATAGGGTCTGCTGATTCCTGGAGAGGATGCGCTGTAGGCGATAAGGGACTCTGAATATTGAGGCCTCAGCTGAAATAGATTCAGATGGTTAGTCAAAGTAAGATACGATACTCTTTTGAGATTTCGAGTTTTTCCCAGCTAAACTTTCCCCTCCCCCTTGCTGGTTTGTCCCTTTGACCTTGGATTTAGGGGCTAGCAAACCCTCAACCTCCTCAATGAGATCATCAATTTCATTAAGACTGCAATTTTCTGCTGCATGTCTTGGGATTTTCCTCGCACTTCCTGCTCCTGGAATCTTATCTAATGCCTTCCTCTTAACTATTGCTTGTTTTGGCTTAAATAGGACCAGTAACCGTATCAATTGAATCAGTACTTTGTTTTTATATCCCGCTCCTATCAACAAAATGGTGCCGTACTTACAGTTAGGACCAAAGGGGGTGTCCCTGCCCTGCCTCTTCCTGTCGATGACGGGCCCGCCCTTGGCCCAGGCTTTGCCCGGGCACGTCCCGCGCAGCTGGAGAAGGTGATGCACTTTGTAGCGCTGTTGTTCCTGGTCCTGGTCCTGCCCCTGGCGAGTGTTTTCCTGTGGGTTAGACTACCCTGTGTCAAGGCTGAGGTACGGTGTCCCACGCAGTGGGAGAAGGCGATGTGCTTTGTAGCGCTGTTGTTCCTGGCCTGCCCCCAGATGACAGGCTCTGTCGGGAAGAAAGCAATTACATCGCTAATAAGGACGAATCTTGTTAAAAATACTCTGCATAATCAACATGCCAGAGAGTACAAATGAGATAAATCGCAGCGCGCAACAACACAGATATTGGAACACAACAATATTGCAAAAGACTCAAAATTGCTTTCAAAAAATTATTATTTGTTATTTTTCAAAACATTTTTAGAAAAATATTTTTCAAGGGCTGTCAAGGTGAGGCGCAATTTATATACAGTGACCAGTGTATCAAAGTGACAGAGGGTGCTCGGTGCTGGTAGTGCAGTGCATATATACAAGAGTGAAGCTATATACAAATATGTACAAGTTGGAGAATGGTCAGAACAACAACGGAAACAATATCTCTGGTTGTGGCAGGACCACTCAATGGTATACTCCAAGAGATTTGTTTAAGACTGAACCATGTATTATCGTCGACGTTTCGACCCTGATAATGCGTTAATGGGGTGTCATAGCGGGTCTTCCTCAAGACAAAAAGACAGCCCAACAAGTGGGAAGTATCCCTTGGCGTCCCTCGCTGGGTGAGGGCTGCCAGGTAGATCTGCACTTGTCAGGAAGGCTCAGGTAAGTAGAATCTCTGAGATGAGGTTAAGGGAGTGAATCCACCTTAAAACAACACATCAGTGTTGAACCAACCCGGAAGAGTCCTATGTCGAGTAGGTAGTTAATTAGAGCAACAGGAAGCGATTCAGAATAAATCCAAATCCAAATTTTTTATTTTTTTTTGCGCGCTGCGATTTATCTCTTTTGTACTCTCTGGCATGTTGATTACGCAGAGTATTTTTAACAAGATTCGTCCTTATTAGCGATGCAATTGCTTTCTTCCCGACAGAGCCATTGTAGCCTTACTTAGACTTACCCAGGTTCTGAGGGACACAGGGTTCCCCCATTGTATCTATACCCAGATGACAGGTGGCACCTCCTGGCGCGTGGGTTTCTGGGGCTTAGAGTCTCCTATATCAAGGCTGAGGTACGACGTCGGAATATAATTTCAGACATAGATCCTCTTCTATCCTTTTCAAAACCATCAAGGGCGGGTGATGGCCTTTTGGATCAAACACCAGCAGTCTGTACTAGTGACCTGGAATCCTTTAGTACTATGTCCAAGGACGATTTCAGGGCGGTAGCAATAGCTATCTCTCCGGGTTCTTTATTAGATCCACTATCGTCTAAAGCCTGGAAAATGCTAGCAGACTATGTGTTTCCTCCACTTTCAACAGTATGCAACCAGTCCTTGGAAATGGACCAGGTCCCATGCTCCTGGAAAAGGACACTAGTAATTCCACTTAAAAAACAAAAGCTACAGTGGATCTGTTGGCCCCTGAAACTTTAGGCCCATATCTCAGCGGCCTTTTCCAGTCACAAATCTTGAACTATTTGTTAATAAGACATAGTCAGTTTACTTGGAAACTCATCTTCTTTTAGATGAGTTGTAAGCGGGCTTCAGGTCTGCTCATGGCACGGAATCTGCGCTAGTGCTAGCTTTAGATGACCTGAGGATAGTAATGGCAGCTTTGATTGTACTTGATCTATCAGCTGCCTTTGACACGGTTAATCATAAGATCCTGATCTCAAGATTGATAGAGATTGGGGTGAGGGGTCGAGCACTTGGCTGCATTCAATCCTATCTAGAAGATAGAACACAAGCCATACTACTCCCCCCTTTTCGCTTTGCATTTAAAGCAGTGGAACATACGGGGCCTCAGGGCTCAGCATAAGCCCAACCCTCTTGAACATTTATCTGCACCCTATTGCAGCTCTCTCCAGATCATATGACGTTAACTCATCGATTACGTGGATGATAGTTGATTCTTACCTTGGATAACTAACAGCTAGAGTTACTGTATACGTTTCATAACTGTCTGAGAGACATCTCCATCTGGTTGAGCAGCAACTCCTTAAAGTTTAATGAAGACAAAATGGAAATTCTGAGCTGTCCTACGGGCAAGCCAGCAGCTGGGCTACCTTCTAACTTTTGGCCTTAGATGAATGGTAGCCCGGAAGCATCATCTGCAGTACGCACCTTAAGGGTTTATTTTGATAACAACCTCTCTCTAGAGGTCCATGTTAGTAAGACCACAGCGATTTGTTTTGCCCTGCTTTGCTCCCTCTGGAAAGTTTTGCCTTTTCTTCCATTGTCGGTAAGAGCACTGGTGGAGTTAAGTACGATCCTGAGCAGACTTGATAATGGTAATGCTCTTCTGCTAGGCTCTGCCCGCCACGGTCAGCCCGGCCCTGCTCCTAACTTTTTACTCAAGCCTTCTCGGTCAGGGCCGCTCAACTCTGGAACAGCCTCCCGCCTTCCCTAAGAGCACATCAAGACCTGCTCTTCTTAAGGAAAGCATTACAAAGCAGCCTCTTCCTTGTATAATGTTGGTTATGAACAAACACATGGAACAGGCATTTCTAGTAGGCAAGTGCCAGGATGCCTTTGTGGTCTCAGTTGCGCTTTATAAATACTCGTTCATTCTTTCTGTGGGCACTGCGGTAACAGGAAGTTGTGCAGGCCAGTGCTGAACTTGAACCTGTTGCACTGGCTTTTAGGGATCAGCACTTATAAGTCCTCAGCAGTCATTTACCAAGAGCAGGAGAGGGAAAAACACATAAAGGAGAAAGGAGGAGGAAGAGAAAGACGGAAAAACCACTGACATAAAGGGAGACAGCAGGAACTTCTAAGAGTGAAATAAAGGGGTAGGGCCATGGGCGTCCGCAGAAATTTTTCCAGGGGGGGCTAACCTGGCAAATGAAGGGGCGTGGCTAATGTTAATCAATAGGGGCGGGGCTAAAATGGCAGACAATCAGGATCGGGTAATGCTCAGGCCAAGGTGAGAAAAAAAGTGGTGAATTCTGCATTTGAAACTGGACAAAAATTAGAGCACACATGAACCCTAAAATTACCCCCTGGCCCCTTAAAACTCATACATTCCCTGATCCCTAAAATTAGCCCCCTGGCACCCCATAACCCATAACCCATACCCGCCCTGACCCCTAAAATTGTCCCCCTGGCACCCCAAAACCCATACCCGCCCTGAACCCTAAAATGTCCCCCCTTGCACCCCAAAACCCATACCCACCCTGAACCCTAAAATTACCCCTGGTACCCCAAAACCCATACCCACCATGAACCCTAAAATGATCCCCCTGGCACCCCAAAACCCATACCAACCCTGAACCCTAAAATTACCCCTGCCCCCCCAAAACTCATACCCGTCCTGAACCCTAAAATTACCCCCCTGGTCCCTTAAAACCCATACCCGCCCTGAACCCTAAAATTACCCCCCTGGTACCCCAAAACCCATACCCACCCTGAACCCTAAAATTATCCCCCTGGCACCCCAAAACCCAAACCCACACTGAACCCTAAAATTACCCCCTGGCACACCAAAACCCATACCCACCCGAAACCCTAAAATTACCCCCTGGCACCCCAATCCCTAACCCACCCTGAACCTTAAAATTACTCCCTGGCACCCTAAAACCCACACCCAACCTGAATCCTAAAGTAACCCCCTGGCACTCCAAAAGCTGAACACTACAAGCTTACACTACATTTGCATATTCGGAGGGGACTGTCCTCCTTGACGTTTCCATGCATGTAAGTCTAGAACACCGTTCACTTAGAGTAACCTAGATATGCAGCCAGTAGGTAATGCTGATGCTGTAGAATGCATTAAAGTTACTGGAACTTACTTAAAAACTGCTGCCTGCTCTTCTGATACTATTCAGTGGAGTCGGGCTGATCAGCAGCACTGTCATCCTGGCATCCAGCCCCTCCAGAAGGTCTCACTGTGTAGATAGGTGTGGGTCAAATGTCTCCTGGTTTCTCCTTTCCTGGGCCTCCTCTGCCTCTTCGTAGGTGCCCTTGGATGCAAAAAGAGACAGATCCATGGCCCTGTTCACCATTTATCTGGTGAACAGCGCCAGGGATGTGAATTCCATACAAGTGCACAGACAGCAGGGGGAAAGGGATGGCAGTGCAGGCGACGCTTTTCCTTTGTAAAGTAATTCCTGCTGGCGTCATAGCCCAGGGTTTGCTGTCTGTGCACTTGTATGGAATACACATCTATACAAGTGCACAGACAGCAAACCCTGGGCTATGACGCCAGCAGAAATTACTTTACAAAGGAAAAGCGTCACCTGCACTGCCATCCCTTTCCCCTGCTGTGCACATCTTCCCACTCCCACCCCATGCTCACATTCACAACACATCAAGTGCTTAGGTGAAATCCCTGCCTTCAGGCAAGGATATCACCTCGGTGGCACCAGTCTAAAAGAAAACAAAGGGTGGGGGCAGGGAGGGTCGCTGAAACCGTTCAGAGGCGGGCTGGCTCGGGCTGGTTCTGGGCCTCTCAGAAGGGGTCATAAAAATCACATTCTCGGATGCTTAGCATTCAACCATGGTTCGTTCTTAGCTCCTGGTGGTGGCTCAGATCAAAGTAGGCGCTTTACAAGAGTAATATGCTACACGGAAGAAATACAGAAACACAACATCCGGGAAATCGTTAACACTCTAAGGGAATGAAATATTAAGTAAAACGTCAAACACAAACAGGAACTAAATCGCTGACATGGATTGCCTTTTTACATTCATTATTTAGAAATCGATCAGTGTTTATGTCAGAATAAAGGGCATGACGTTAGAGCCCGATAAGGACCCGTTGCAACGTCCTCTGCGACCCGGGGGACCCGGCCCATTTAAAGCCCTGGCTGAGGGGTCACTTCAATGTGAGATGAAGATCGGCAACAAAAGGGCCCCCCACATGCAGAAGATTTCTTGAGAAATCCCTGTTCTGGAATGGGGGCTGAGCAGGACGTTTGTGGCGGGTGAGGAGGCTCATGGTTCCTGCGCGGCTTGTAGCGTGTCTTTTCCCTGCTAGTGGAGGTGCGTGCTTCAGTCATGCTTCTGGGCTTCAGTCCTGTCCAGATCTGCGCATCCGAGCGTTTCACATTGTAAGTACCATGGATGCGTAGGTGAATGCTTTGCAGACACGTTCGGGTGAACTCTGTACTTTTGGTGACGTCATGTGTGAACGCAGCGCCCCGAAGTGAACTCACCAGTTAATGTAGGGTGACCAACTGGCATGGTTGCAAATTCAGGACGGTAAGTGTAAAAATTCAGGATAAAGGGTCAAAATTCAGGACGAAAATTCAGGACAGAAGGTCAAAATTCAGGACAAATCTTCGGAACAAAAGGTATGTTTTACAGACACATCAGAGGAAGTTGCGCGATAGTATAAAAGTAAGTAAATAGACAACCACTTAAGTACAAGTCAAAATAAGTTTATATTAGGTTGAGACAATCGTGCACTTCACAGTTTTTCGGTATGCGCACAGCTTTGAGCAACTGTGCAGGTCTTTTTGAGGTATTTCATATGATAATAATCTATTTATATGGTTACTGCACTGGGTTGTCCAGTCTGATATTTTGTTTACAACTCATGGTCGTGAGCAGAAATGTATGGTGAGAGAAGTGCTCAAGAAGATCTGCTCGGATGGACTTTGTTACTAGCATCTCATATCTGAGTGCCATTGTGAGATGTAACGCGGCAAGCATAGGTGAACTAAAGGGAGGATTGCTGTGATGAACTCACTATAGGGAACGCATTATGGGTGTTTCAGCAAGTGGAACTTAAAATATGGAATCTGACTTTGCTTATGGAGGCTTCGCAGAGAGTTGCACTAGCTGATGGAAGTCACAAAGGTGCTTTTCCCTGCAGCTTTCTTAAAGAAGGCACTGTCAATACACTATTACATAGTTTATTTTTGACACCTTGCCTATTGTTACAAACACAATATACATCTCAAGCACAGCTTATGGCACTATGAGGCTCTCCCTAAAACCTTACACCTAAAACAAAGCATGCAAACATTTACAATTACTAGTGTAACATTCAAGTAGCAGTTGGGTGTCTCTCAAAATGTCATATGCATGATGTATGGATCCCACACATAAGCACACAGCAAATACGTGATAGTAATACATAGGCAAGGGAGTAGCCAGAAAATTGAAATACCTCCCACTTTGAACTAAAGCTCTTATGGCACCAAGAAAGCAAAGTAAGTCATCACAACCCTCCCCAGAAGAGCTCTCTTGTCCAAGGATCTAGCCATTCATCCTTCCATCAAACCCCTGACATCCACCATTTCAAATGTACTTTCTGTTATCTATTAATTTTTGCATCTACCATTCAGTCTTTCACCATTCATTCTGTCCTTCCATCTGTGTTCCCATCCATATCCAAACCTTTTCAACCATTTGCAAACCTATCCAATGTCTATTCTTCCATCCATCATTTCACTCATCCATCCCGCCATTCACCCTTTCACCCATTCCATCCATCATCCATCCACCCTTTCACCGAATCCATCCTTTCACTCATCCATCCACTCTTCCACCAATCCATCCATTCCCTCATCCATCCAACCATTTACCCTTTCACCGAATCCATCCTTTCACTCATCCATCCACTCTTCTACCCATCCATCCACTCCTCCATCCAACCACTTACCCTTTTACCATCCAGCCACCCTTTCACTTATCCATCCATCAACCATCCACCCTTTCACCCAATCCATCCTTTCACTCATCCATCATCCATCCACCCTTTCACCCAATCCGTCCTCTCACTCATCCACCCACTCTTCCACTCATGAATCCCATTCACTCATCCATCCAACCATTTTCCTTTTCACCCAAGCCACCCTTTCACTCATCCATCCACTCTTCCACCCATCCAGTCATCCATCCATCCATTCATTCACCCTTTCACTTATTAATTCATCAATCCATCCATCATTTCTCTCATCCATCCACCCATTCACTTGCCCATCATCCACCCTTTCACTCATCAATCCATCCTTTTACTGATCTATCTTTCATAATTGGTGGTGTGAAGGGTGGGAACCCCCAGGACAGCGCACACATGCACACACTACTGTTCTTTAACATCCCCTACTGCTCACCTTTATTGGCACGATCAAATCTTTTCTACTGCTGCCTGCAGTCAGTCTGGTATTTTTCTAAATGGCCCTTGTATTTTTATTGGAGCTGTTTGTGTTTATTCTTGTATACAGACAGACATGCACAAACATTTCTCTATCTCTCTCTTTCATTACAGACAATTAAAACAACAGATTGATTTACATTTCTGTAACAGTTTCATAGCGAGATAAAGCGTTGTCCGTTCCTTTGACACTACAAAATGAAATGGCACCGGAGAGTAACAAGACCTCACAATTTATCGAACACAAGCAGGTACATTTGTTAGAAGATACGCGTCTCCTTATGAGAGAAGGGCGAGATTATGCTTTCAACTGCACGGATCCCCTACTTGCATTTTTTCCAGGACCGAAACCCCCCAGGGTACCCCCACTGCCTTCACTGTGCGCCCCAACTGCAAGAGGAGACTTCTTTTAACCCCGCAGTGCTCTTCTGCTTCTCCTACCAATTGTGTCATATTTAAGCTTCAACTTTGAACTTTACCTTCCGCTGGGCTCCTCAGTGATAAACAGCCTCGGTTTTCGGACCCCCCGTTGTGTGTGTCAGCCCGGGCACACACACAGACAGTTTTTGAGCTGCTGTAGGCTGGCTGGTATGGCTGGTATGGCGTCCGTCATATTGCAGCCGCACCCGAGTACTTCACAGGTCTTTAAAAGACCATGTACTTGTTAACGAGGCTTTGTTGTTCTATCACCCCTTCCTAGAGCCCCTGCATCTCCACTCTGCCTATTGCTGGAATAAATCCCCCCCCCCCCCTCCCCGAAATTTGACTCTAGTTGCTCCTCTGGGACAGATAACAGTTGCAGCTGCCGTGCACATGTACACGACTCATCCGATAGACTCATCCGATAGAATGACGTGCAAGGAAGAAATACCCCCCTTTGGTGAATGCTCTTGGTCTTTGGTTGCGCCCCTGTCCTTTCTGCTCTAGTGGTCAGGGGAACCTTTGCCTGCCGGTGAATGTGTGCTTTGTCTCATAAGAGTGTGGGTTCAGACGTGGACATCATCATAGACCTGTTGCTAGCGGTGCAGTGTTTTCAAAACTGCGCTCGTGCTGTGGCCTTATAATAGTATTACATTTCTACAGTATTTGGTCTCTGTCTTGGGGTTACAATCCAGCAGTCATACTCCAGCCCTCGTTTGCTCTTGTGAAATTGTGTCAGCAAGACGATAAGCACGTTGCTGTCAGATCATTGCAGAAACCATCATTGTTACATACCTTGTATAGTGCACCCCTCTTTCACTGGACACATTAATCCTTCCAGAGGAGAGAGAGCAGGTTTGTGAACAGCGTGCAGCTATTTATATTAAATCATGCCTTGGTGCAGGGTCGAGCCCACCTTACACCATGTTATAAACGAACATTTGTGTGTATCATAAGATACATACCTAATATTATAATCATTCTGTAACACTCTTTCTTAATCTCTCTCTATCTATCCATCTCTTTTCCTTCTTCACTCTCCCACTCAAGATTTACAAGGATTACTGATTCTAGTGTGAAGGCTATCCAAATCTGATGGGGAAACACAATTGGACAGAACACCTTCACTCTGTGTCCCCAGTTACCCCTTATCTGAGTAGTACAGGTGAGTGATATCGCGCTTAGCTGAATTACCTGTGATGGGCATTCCATCTTTCATTAAATCACCCTCTTGGCTCCTTGCACTTGTGTGTCTCCCCAGTATGGGCACCGTATGCTGCTCCTCAGTGTAGCGGTGCTAGTGATGTTGGCACTGCCCCAGGTTGTGCTGTCCCATGTGCTTCTGGCATCGTTCTCCTGCGGCCCTCTTGATGTGTGTCAAACAGTGTTGTCAGGTTTCTTTATTTTATGATAGGTGATGTCCTTGCTAATGAACTTGTCTCTTAATGTTATTACTTCCTGTTGCAGAACCCAGGTCTGCGGTTGTGTGTTGTTTATCTACGGAGGGCACTTCATTGATCGGCCCTCGCCTCAGCGTGTTGTGGTTTAAACCACGAACATTTGGATCTTGCAACATGCAGGCCGCACCCATGTGCACTTCAACTAGTAACTGCCCTGTCTGAGAATTGAAAGAGTCAATGGAGTAACCCTGTGTCCCTCTGAACCTGGGCATGCATAAAACAAACTACAAATGGTTGCGTCGGGTAGAGCAGTTGCTTTAAATCTATGTAGTATTAAGCATGCAAAAACAAGTCTAATACATTTCTTTATACACTTCAGGATGGAACACATGTTGCAAGAAATGATTTGACATAAAAATATTTTTTTTACTCTGTAAATCATGTAGGGCTATCAAATTCAATAATCATCAAATGACATCAGTGACATAAAGATAACGTGAATAAAGTGACAAGGTGACGTATGTGACTGAGTGAAGTTATACATAAGTGTCTGTGAATGGCGGACTGCAGTAGATCTTTGGGCCTAGTCACACTCCTCCTATGTCCTGTCTGCTGTGGTGATGGTGCTGTCCCCAATCCAGTTTTACTTCTTTGAAAACTACCAACATGAATGGAACACATGGATCCGTGTTCTTGTAACTTGATATGGATTTTTTAATCAAGTAAGTGGTACAACTTAATTTTGACCCCACCTTTATACGTCACAAATACATAACCTGAACCTAAAGCGGCCGCCACAGGTAAGAGCAGTGGAGCGGGGCGGGGTGGGGGTCGGGGAACTTGACATACGACGGGATATGTTAATTTAGAATAAAAAATAAATAAAACCACCTACCTTGCGCTCACAGCATTAGAGAATTCATACCTAACTGTGTGCCTTAACACACTAAACAAAATGTATTGTTTAGGTGATTAGAAACCATCCTCACATATGTAGAATGTGATTACTCTAGAAATGATAATGGATTTATGTGTGCACTCAGGTTACACGTATATTTCATTATAACATGTAGTTCTTTGGCATACTTACACATGATTATTATTAAAAGATTTACTGTATGCCACTTGCAATATCAATCCAATGTGCTGACAAGTTCTATTCATTTGTGTTTATATGTGCACACTCACATTAAATGTGCACCATTGATTTAATAGTTTAACTTGCCCTTACGAGGCCTTCTTTCCATTCTGCATAAAATAATGTTTTCTGTTTCTGCTGACATGAGTTTTCCATTGCAGGTAGTCATGCTCATTGTTCGTTTGAGAATAGATACAACACTGCATTAGCGGTAGAGAGATCCTGAGAAGACGACCCTGACGAAACAACATGAAGGGCCAGAGTGTTAACTGAAGAGTCCTATTCAGCATTGTTGCCACATGGGTTTGGTGGAGCAAGGGCGATGTTCCCATGTTCAGTGTGGGATAGTTTGCCGATGTTTCAGTTTACAACGTGAGAATGGAAACAGGACAATGGAACCCCTGATGGTGCGAACAGAGGGGTGTTACCTGAATGATTTTGGTGTGATTAACTGGAGTCTACACTGTTTGATGAGAGAGCACTTTTTCTTGTCGTTTGAGAGGTTTAGCCCTCTATGCTTATTCCCTTTGATTCTTGCTGAGTGTGGTTTAGGCTAGACACTCAAAATTCTCCTGACCCAAGAAGGCTCTTGACCGAGCTTCTGAAATGCTGACACCTTCCCTTAATTCATTACCTTCCTTAAATTCATTTTTCTCACTTGTACTTACCTAGATTTTTCAATTTGTCTGCAGTTCCCTGAATTTTGAGATTGCTTAGACTAATGAACCATCCTCTTAGTTTGGACTTTAACTTAGACTATTCTAGATTAACTCATGTATAGAAGAGAGGATTGAAAACTCTGCTCTGAGCACCAGAGTTTAATGTTAATCTTTTGTATTGCTGTGGCTGAACTTCTTGTTTGCTTGATACTGGTTCGCCTAAACTTCTTTAGGAGGTTGGGTTTCCCAGTTGTTATTCTGTATCTTTATAGCATGGTACTGACCAGTAGCGGTCTGTGGTAGGAGTGCCGGCCGGGCGGTGACGTGGGGTGGGGGAGGGGCAGGGTGGGGGGTAGTAAACCACGGATTACAGCCAAATACAGGTAAGTAAACATTTAAATAAATAAAACGAATTTCGTTGCGCGCACTGCATCGCATTTGGCGATGCAGCGCTCACAACAAAATTCATTTTATTTATTTAAATGTTTACTTACCTGTATTCGGCCGTAATCCGTGGTTTACTACCCCCCACCCTGCCCCTCCCCCACCCCACATCACCGCCCGGCCCTCCTACCACGGACTGGTACTGACATTCGTGTACCTTATCTTGAAGGCTAATTTGTAATAAAACTCCTTAACCTTAGTTACTGATTCCTGCTCCTTATTTGTAGCCAAATGGGTTACAATGTTAATTGAAACTGATTGTTGTAATGTTAACTCTCCTCACCTCTCAGTCGGATAAAAAGGTCCACCGGAGGACTTCAGGTAAGAGGGTGGGCCCAAAACATTGCAACAAAAGCAATCTAAATAAATCAGGTTGCACCTGATTTCTGCAAGTAAAAATGTTTTTTTTTAAATATAGCACTACATATCATCCTGCTGGTAATTCTATGTGCTGTAAAGTAAGTATGATGCTCTATGGAGTGAGCTCAAAAGGATAGAAGCCAGAGCCTGGTTTGCCAGGTTTCGAACTCATGACTCCGGGCAGGGCACAAGTCGGGAGTACACCCAGGTACACGGCGTCCACCCACACTGTTCACAGGGTGGACGACGTCCCCCCGCAAAGAAGTTGGGACCCACAGAAATATGCAGAACTTTTCCTGGTGTAATTTTCAGACACCGGGACACGATCAGCAGCGCCTGCACGTTGTCTGCTTTCGATTCCCAGCAACAATGTGCAGGCAACGAGGGAGCTTTTGTTTGAATATCCTGACTGGAGGCGGCCGGGAACCGCACAGTTAAATGTAAATGCCACAGAGGGGAAACAAAGGCACACAGCTTGTTATTTTTTCACAAGTACTTAAGAGAGGCAGCTTTTGCCTTTGTTCAGTCCCTGAATATCATAGATGAATGATCTGTAAGAATGTCAGGTGTGTTGGTCTGTCCCTGTATTTACACAAATAACAATTTCAAGAGCTCTATTTTATTTCTTTTATAGCGCTATGCAACCCAATGCAGGGTGTCAGAGCTCTTTACATAACATGCACATTATACATTGACAATAAATCATGTGCATGTGTAAATCAATGTACAAGATGAGTTACATGAGACAGTGAGGGTTACAAGGTGTAGGAGTCACATGTCCTTCATACCTCACTGTGGTCTTTTAGAAGGATTACAATTTATGAACTGCAGGTAACAAAAGAATCTCTGAGTTAAAAGCAGTAACCCACTTTACTATCTACATAAGATAAAAATCTTTTATCTGCGAGTTAGATGATGTGCTTTGCAGGAGACACATTTACCTTCTCTACTACTTTGATTCAAATCTGGGACTTTACAAAACACAGATCTCTCCAGCAAGTGCATTAACCACCAGAGATATCTCACCATTATTACTATTCCCTGAGATTTACTGGGCACCTTTCACAACAGAAGCCTTAACCCAATCAAATATTTTAAAATGTAGACTTTGCAACTAATTAAGCATAACAAATCTACTGCCATGCTTCTCCTTGTTGCTAATTTTTTTGTGGCTGGGTTTAAAAAAATAAATGTATTATTTGAGGCTCAGATTTTGTGTCAGGATTGCACCACTTTTTTGGCACAACCCCAACGCCAAATCTCATTTGTTAAATCTCATAATGTGCTTAAATGTACTCATGATATACCTGATAAACATATGTGTGAGGTCTTAATATCTGATGTCACTTCTTGTGGTGTCACTTCAAGTGAGGTCACTTCCTGTGATGTCACATGCAATGTTACGCATCGTGCCATCATGCGCTGTGATGGCATGCGTGATTTCATGATTTAGTGGGGGGACTAACCTGGTTAGTCACCCAACTTCTTTTTTTTAGGACTTGTACCTTGCCTCCGGGGCACCGCATTTGTCAGCAGTGGGCGTTCAGCTCAGTGAGGGTACCTGCCGGCATTATCATTCTGACATACTGAACGCCCACTGCTGACAAATGTGGTCACCACAAGTACTCCGTACTACACTTTCCAAAGTAAAACAACCTCACTCTGGCATAGAGCGTTCTGTACCAAATGTCACGGTTGTGGTCGTGTTTTCGCTCCTCTTAGTGGTGTCCGTGTGCCTTCAATGACCATCATATATTGTCACACTACTCCCACCGCAGCTCCCCTGTAGTTTCAAACACAGTCAAGTAGCAGCCGTGCTTAATGTATCACCCATTTAAAGCAACGGAAGCCCTCTGGGTCAGCCTTCAAGGAACAACAAGCCCAATGCATTGTAAATAATGAACTATTTCTGTAATTCTAATTATAAGTATACGTTGTCATGAACTTCTCTCTATGTGATTGACGTTTCTTTCTGTTACTATTCTCAGGCTTTAATGTGACTTCAGCACTCGCCTGCTCTGCCTTCACCGTGAACGAGTGTGACACAGAGATGTTTTTTTTTTTTTTTTACAATTGAGCAATGGAATGGGAAATAACAGGGTTTGTTTCCTGGAAGAGAGAAAGAGGAAAACCCCTTCCCACCTGTGAGGGCAGGGCAGTATTCGTCAAGCTTGCATTAGGTGAGCAGCTATTGTTGCGGTGTGCACGGACAGGCTGAGCGCCAGGATATAAAGGCAGGGGCGGGACACGGAACTCACACTACAGGCACAGGTGGAACCTGAAGACACGGCCCCGTCTGCGCGCGGCAGAAGTGGAAACAAGCGGACAGCAGCGTGGGCACCCGGCGCGGACTCAACCATCACACGAGCAACGACATAGAAGAAAGAACTCCCCTGCAGCGCCCACCGCAGCACCCCCTCCAAAGACGCGAGGATGGGCAACTGGGTGGTCAATCACTGGTTCTCGGCTGTAGTTCTTGTAAGTATGTTTTAACTTACCTTTGTTGTTTTATGAAGGGGCATTGCTTTCGCTAATATCATTTTAATACTCGGTGATCTTTGTAGAGGCGTAACTTTAGAAGAAGGTTTTGTGGGTTGTGTGTGTGGCTGGGGGTGCTTTTCAGTCATCGTCCAGTGGCCTGGACAGAGAGTTGCGTGTGGGGATAGTGGGTAGGACCCAGTGAATTTAGGGGAGGGTCGTGTCTTCAAATTACACCTTCAGTGTGGTACAATATGTAGTGTATATTCATTTCAACTTTTCCCTAGTTAGTATAATTCCTAAGAAATCTATTTAGCTGGTAAATATATTTGTTTTAAAATAGATTAACTACTCAAAGCACACTGACTATTACACATCACAAGTGCATGATAGTTGTCAAACCTAGATCAACTATGCGGACACCTGTGACTCCACTATTGCCCATGCAGCGCATTCACCGAGCTGCGCGTGGCACGGGCACTCGAACAGCAGGGGGGCTCCGTGTTGGACGGAGCAGCGCGTGCTCACGTTGCCTCTGACATGCCCGGTGCAATGATGTCCCAGTGAAGCATCTTTCTGTCGCCGCTTGCACCCCACAATAGGGAGGCAATCGCAAAGCTCTCACAACGCCCTCTAGCCTGAATTGCCTCACGGGCCGTCATCCCAGACCTCCCAAAGTGCACCTTATTCTCTACCTGCAGCTTGGACCGCTACTCCAGGACTCAGTTATCCACAGAGCTCACGCAGCGGCATCTCTGCTGGACGACCTGCACCTGCGCCAAGTTCAAGCAGCTGTTCCATACGGGCCCTGCTTTAGGGACTGAAGATTGTGATCGGACATTCAGAAGCCTCCACCCTAAGCAAACTCACTTACATTCAAACCTACCACCCAGCGGTTTCACCCAAATCACCTAACATGCGGTGTATAGGTAAAGCACGCATTCACCCGGAAGGGAATCTTAGCACTGAAATAACAGATGGTAATTGGTATTCACATGAATGGCGCTCATTTTATTGGCCTCGGAAGGATGGAAGGCTGGGAGAACCGCAAGGATTCAAACTTATGATCATGAGGTCAAACATCCCTGCAGTGGATGCAATATTCTGTTGAGCCACCAGACCCAGGTCACTGCACCGTGTGCTCAACGCATGAACAGCAACGTCAACTCATCTTATGCAGTGTTTTTTATACGCAATCACTTGGATGGAAAGTTTGCATAGAAGTAATTTTGTAAACCATTTAAGTTGAATTACACTGAGGTCTTATCACCAACCCCTCCAGGTGGCAGGCGTGTGAGCTTCCATGTCTCTGCAGTGGGTGCATTGACCAGCTGAGTATCTTACCAGAGAGAGGCGTTTTTCAATGTGTCACTGACTACTTTTAAGATTGATGAGAGTGAGGGCTAGTGCACAATTCACTTCAGTGCGGAGGTCACTTGTGAGAGCTCTGTCGACGCCTCAGTAGTGAGTCAGCAGCTGTCAGAGGCTTAGACGATATCACCCTGATAGAAATTTGCGTTCCAGTGAGAAGGAGTTACTGTCAGTCCCTCCTATTCCACGATCTATATGTGGTGGCAGAGTTTCTCCTCTCTGGGCCCCACCCTCTGGAATAAATTGCCATTGTCTGTAAGAACCTGTCTTTGGAACGCACTAAAAACGGTACTGTTTTAGATATGGTTTTAGCTCATTTGTGCTGAACGTGCGCCGAGATACTCCGGTTGGGGCGATTCGTGCACGTTATCAAATCATGCATTCATTCATTCAGCACAAGGTGCAGGTTAGAATAGACGTGCGCTGCGCAGTAGCGATCGGTGATGGGAGTGCTGCCGGGCGCTGACGTGGGGCGGGGGGAGGGGCAGGGTGGGGGGTAGTAAACTACGGATTACAGGTAAGTACACATATAAATAAATAAAACGAATTTCGTTTCTCGCGCTGCACCACATTTGGCGATGCAGCGCGAGAAACGAAATTCGCTTTATATGTGTACTTACCTGTAATCGCCCGTAATCCGTAGTTTACTACCCCCCACCCTGCCCCTCCCCCGCCCCACGTCAGCGCCCGGCGGCACTCCCACCACCGACCGCTACTGCAGGTACCTATGCTGAATAACACACCAAGGAGCTGTGTGACAAGGAGGCGGTGCTAACAAGCCAGTGCCTAATTTGTAAATAAATAGTGCCAAGTCCATGGGCTGCCACTGTGGAACCAGTGACACTGTGGGCTGACAGCACAGCTGGGATGTTATCGACATTGAAGGATCTTTGGTGTTGTAACCTCATGATATCAATAGTGTGGCCACTCTTAGGGGCATATTCACAAGCCCCTATCGCCACCACAACGTCACATTTCCTTGTACATAATTTCCTATGTTTTTTGATAGTGGGGTTCTACTGGGACTGGCATGGGTACCTGAAACTGTAGAATTTGTAGCAAGAAAAGCTCGCGGATGTTGACCCGCAAGACTGTGGACTCTCTCCTCAGAAAAAAAACACAACCTGTATTCTTTGTGGTTACAAAATTCATTGGTTCATATTCCATTGACAAAACTGCACAGTTCAACATTTTTATAAAGCCATTAATATCCAATTCATCGTGACAAGCAAATCTAGATTATGTTTCAAAATATTCTTTAAAAGCAATTTCTGCAAATTTGCAGATATAATTGAAACATTTTCAACAACCGCAAGATGAGCACTGTTCAAGCCCAGAACTAAATGTTACATTTATTCATGAGCAAATTTAGGGGCTTATTCACAAGCCCCTTGCGCCGCTGATATGTCACTTTTGCACCTATTTAAAAGTGACCCACCCGGGGCTTCAGGGGCTTGTAAATAATCCCCTTAATTGCTTGCCAGTTCCAACCCACTTGCCTCAACCTCAGAATAGCTTCTGTGATTTAAAAATATGGGGGCTTATTTACAAGCCCCTTGCACCGCCAGGTGCGTCACTTTTACTATGGGAAAAAGTGACGCACCAGCGGCGCAAGGGGCTTGTAAATAAGTCCGATTGGGGCTTATTTTTCAAGCCCCTTGCGCCGTGGGTGCGTCACATTTTATATGATAAAAAGTGAAGCACCAGTGACGCAAGGGGCTTGTAAATAAGTCCGATTGGAACTTATTTTCAAGCCCCTTGCGCCGTGGGTGCGTCACATTTTATATGATAAAAAGTGAAGCACCAGTGACGCAAGGGGCTTGTAAATAAGTCCGATTGGGGCTTATTTTTCAAGCCCCTTGCGCCGTGGGTGCGTCACATTTTATATGATAAAAAGTGAAGCACCAGTGGCGCAAGGGGCTTGTAAATAAGTCCGATTGGGGCTTATTTTTCAAGCCTCTTGCGCCGTGGGTGCGTCACATATTATATGATAAAAAGTGAAGCACCGGTGGCGCAAGGGGCTTGTAAATAAGCCCCGTTCTTTTTTTTACCATTGAGCGCCCATACAGCCCTTCAACATCTAAAATGCTGGGTCGGTCCCTACATGCCCTGGCCCAGACCAGATTCCAGCTTTACAATCCAAGAACCTCCCAGGATGGTGCCATAAAAGCAAGAATTACGGGCCTCTGTCCTGCATTCAAAAACTGGCAACCCCTTTCCCTGCCTTTTGCCGGGTGTAAATGTTGTTCCAAGTAAGAATGTTCAAAATAATTAGACGATGGCTCAGTTCTCAGATTCAGCCCTTTATTACGTAATCTGGCAACACGTGTTTCACAATTAGATCGCCTCTTTAGAATGGCGCAACAAGGAGAAATACTTTTATTTCTCCAAATTTTTGCTTTTTTAGGTGTGCCGCATTCCGCAGTACACATAGAAAGAGCAAAACGCCGTGAATTATTGTTTTCACAAAATATGTTTTCCCAAAATAGTCACTTAATTTAGTTGCTCTAGTTTCTTTTGATTCTGGCATTTATTAGCCTTCATAAGAGCATAGTGGTTTACATAATAGTTCAGCAGCATAATAGGCTTAGTGCCTCCTTTGTAATTGATACATGCATATGTGCATAAATTAATAAGTGACTATTTTGTGACCACATGCGGCCCTGAAGTAGCGATCTAACCTAATTGCGAAACACGTGTTGGCCAGATTAGGCAATAAAGTGCAAGGATGGAATTGCAGAACTGTGACAGCGCCTAATTATTTTGAAAAAATGTTCATGATTGTATCCAGAGCTGGGCAGGCTGGTGTAAACTGAGGGCACACAGCGCCAGTCTAATAATAGTGGAATGCCCAATTGAAGTCTTGTTCCAAGTAAGGCCTTATCATGATAACTGTGAGATGTAAGTTCCACAAGATCATTAAAGAGTAAATTCAGCAATATCAACCCTCCTCCCTCCAATCACCAGCCAAAGAGGAAAACCTTCAACACCATTCTTCAAATTAAACTCATCCCAGCAGTAACATCTACGACGAAGAGTCACTTTCAAATATCTCCCCCAACATCATAAAATTGGGGGTGGAGAGGGTGGGTTTTACATGGCGCATCAGAGGTCCCAAAGACACGAAGCGTCTAAGGAGCACAAAAGGGTGCATGCTCCACATTCTCAAGACTTTAAAGCTCAAAAGTCACCCCTCCACTCACACTTACCCATGCTGCATGACGACGACGTTCTTCTGGCTTAGCTTGCTGCAGCTGAATGGCACCATGGGGCATACCCAATTAGTGCCAGGCAAGGAAAGCCAGAAGCATCACTACAGCCATCACTACGCCAGCCCACCAGCCACAACCCAAACCCACCGTTCCAGTGTAAGAGTGCTGCCCTCATGTGTTTGGTGGCGAAGGAGGTATGCAGCCTGGTGCTGGCTGGTAGCTACTTCTTTCTAATGAGATTGAAAGAGAAGGAAACGTAGTTCAAGTGATTACTTGTGATCCCACTGCTGGTGGTTTGTTTTGTAATTTGGACTGCGCTTGGTATATATGCTTTGGAAGAACTGCTTTACTCAATTTTGCCTTCATTTCTCTTTGCAAACCTACATATTAGCAAAAACAGCAATTGTCTTTCATAAGTCTTCATAATATGCTATTGATACTTTTTCAGCGTTGCTGTCATATGGTTGCAAAACCACTAAGCTGATTTTTTGCGTAGCTTGTGTTTTCAGTCTTTTACTGGCACAGCTTTATTTTCCTATTTAGTGTCTTGATTGTAGGTATTTATTCTTAAGAAACACATTGCAGGTCCAATGAGGCATATTTATCAAGGTTTTGTGTCGCAAGAGGGTGCAAGGGCGACGCAAACCATAAATGAGATTTATCAAGGCAAGCAAGGCCACTTTGCAAGGCTCTGCATGGTTTGACAAATTTAAAGTAAAGTAAGCCAATGCAAATTGCTGCATTGCGTTTCTCTGTGACAGGGAGGCGTTCCATTGGTGGAGCGTGGGTGTTGCCACATATCTACCCATCGATTTTGACGTATTCCTAGATTCACCATTAGTGGTGGACCTAGGAATGCGTCAAAATCCTACACCTCCCCAGGTGAGGTGTAACAAGGAGAAATATCTTTATTACTCCTCTTTTTTTCCTCTTTCTATGTGTATTGCCGTCTGCAGCACACATTGACAGAGGAAAATGCCTCTCATGATAGCTTTTCTGCAGGAAGGTGTACCTTCCTGCGCAAAAACAATCCTGCCTACAACGCAGACACCTTTGCAACATGACGCAAGGGTGCCTGTGTTGGCGCTAGGCAACCAAAAGTGTGCCAGTGCTAGGAGAGGACAGGAATGTGCAGTATACTGTTAAATACAGGGCATTCCTGCCCTTTACCTTTCATGCAGCACAGCAAGGTGGCTTGCTGCGTTGCGCTGTATGATAAAATGATAAACATGCCCCAATGTGTTTTCTATTTGTAACAGTTTTACATGACTGTACTAGCGCAAGGTAACTTGGGATGCACAGGAAGAGCCAACAGAATGCATTTTACAGATTTGTCATACTTATTACAACTTTCAAAAGAGAAAGTGAGAGAAAGAGACGAAATAGTCAAGTTTTGAAGGGAGAAGAGAGAGAGAAAGAGAGCAAGATGGACAGTGTGTGTGTGCGTGCATGTTTGTGTGTGGGTGTATGTATGTGTGTGTGGGTGTGTAAGAGAGAGAGTTTATGAGACATACAGGCAGAGAAAGTGTAGGAGAGAAAATACACAAATATGTTTTGCTTGGTTAGGATAATATTTTACAATCCCATATGCCCACCACTTAACCAATGTCATACTCTAGTTAATTCCAATCCAAAGCGATACTTAGGGATATAAACAACAGAGAATATTAACAAGTTATGCACATTAAATGATTCCCCCTGATTAGTCAAATTAAGGCACTTTTTTCGAGATGGGTCAGTCTACCAATTTCAATAAAGGGGTGTATTCCATTGACCTGCATGTCGGTTTTACCTTTGTGCATTTTTTATTCACCGCAATCCCATGCGCTCTTCAGATAATAAGATCGAGGGAATGTTTTCTGCTTTTATCTGGTCTAATAAAACACATAGATTGGCAATAGGCACTCTGTGTGGGCCAGTGAAGGACGGAGGGCTTGCTCTGTCCGATCTAAAAGCATATTATTTTTGTGAATTTTGCGTATTGTTGTTATAGATTTTTTAAGTTCCAAGGAGTCTCAAAAACGATGGATGATTTTTTCATAAATGTAATTTTTCAGGAATATAAGGTAGAGGATTTCCTACGCCTTACCAGATCACTTGAAAAAAAGTCAGATACAAGATCTTGCATTGGTACCTAAAACGAAAGGAACAACAGTTTAAACACTATTACATACTGGCCATTAGTGGGGTAACCCGCTTAACAGATATTTATATCAGCCATCTTCCCTTAATAGATTACAAAACTGCTTCCAGATGGGGAAGTAATGGCTATCAAAGTATTGTGGATTTTTTTTAATTGGAACTCCCGGGAGGATTGGACTGAAGTTGAATCCACCATTAGGCACTCTAAAATGATGATGCCATTTAAGGCACTTTTTAAGCAAATTCGATCCCAGAAGAATCATGGCAAGTCTGGATTTAATTGAAGATCTGATAGAGACTAGAGCATGTAGGTCTATTAGTTATTGGGGAACTACCCTTAGACAGAATAGGGGCACCGACGTATTCCAGAAAGTTCTGGAGAAGTGGGAGTCTAAGGAGGGCCTAGAGATTTCGGTAGAGACTTGGAATAAGATTAATTTGTTTAACTTTTCATTACTAAAGGGGGCGAATTTTCGCCATATGCAATATTATACAAAATGGCTGCTGTATAGAACATGGCTTACTTGAATAAAATGAATCCCCATATTGCAGATAGCTGTTTTAGGTGCTCAATGGAGGGCAGAGGTAATTGGACACATATCCTCTGGCGCTGTCCTAAAATAAAACAGTTTTGGGCTGAGATACAGGAATGCTATTTACATATATTAGAGATTGGTTTTGTACTGGATGTACAGACAGCAGTTTTGGGTATCCATCTGAAGCTAATATAAAATCACTGTAGAAGAAACAACTATTTTGAATTACTCTGATAGCAAGGTCGATGATTCTCCAAAACCTGCGGTCGGAAGGGGCCCCTACCTTTGAACAATGGTGGTTCAAAATGTTAAAAATTAATGGACTACAATGTCGGTATGCACTAATGTCTGGTACACATAATAAATTCAAGAGATTATGGGGGGAACTGGAATAGACTTGGTGGAGGGAGGAGTCTCTTTGTTACTATTTAGGGCAAAAGTGCAATATAAGAATAAGCTGTTGTGAACATTGGGGCAATGTGCAATATTCAATCAATCAATCAGGGGTTTATAGAGCGCGCTACTCACCCGGGAGGGTCTCAAGGCGCTGGGGGGGGGGGGAGGCAGCTCTGGCTCAGTCGAAGAGCAAGGTCTTGAGGTCCTTCCTGAAGACGTGCAGGTTCGGGGAGCGTCTGATGCTGACTGGGAGCTCGTTCCAGGTCTTGGCTGCGATGTAGGAGAGGGCCCTTCCTCCTGCTCTGCTTCTGTGGATGCGGGGGATCTCTGCTAGGGCGAGGTCGGCGGATCGGAGATTTCTTTTGGGTGTGTGGAAGCAGACTTTCTCGTTGAGGTATTTGGGTCCAATGTTGTGGAGGGATTTGTAGGTGTGGGTGAGAAGCTTGAAGGTTATTCTCTTCTCGACGGGGAGCCAGTGTAGGTCACGAAGATGTTGAGTCATGTGTTCGTGCCAAGGAGTCCCGAGAACAAGTCTGGCAGCGGTGTTCTGGATGGTTTGGAGCTTGTGTAGAAGGGTCCTGTTGATACCGGCGTAGAAGGCGTTTCCGTAGTCCAGTCTGCTGGTTATGAGTGCGTGGGTGACGGTTTTTCTGTGCTCAGGGGGGATCCATTTGAAGGTCTTTCGGAGGATGCGGAGGCAGTTGAAACTGGTGGAGGCGACGGCGTTGATCTGGCGGGTCATGGTGAGGGAGGAGTCAAGGATGATGCCGAGGTTCCGGGTGTGGTCTGTCGAGGTGGGAGGACTCCCGAGGGCGGAGGGCCACCATGTATCGTCCCATGCGGAGGTCGAGGGTCCCAGGATGAGGACCTCTGTTTTCTCTGTGTTGAGCTTCAGGCAGCTGTCCTTCATCCAGGCCGCGACGTCCCTCATTCCTTCCTGGAAGCTGAACCTGGTGTCTTCGGGATCCTTCGTGAGGGAGAGGATGAGCTGGGTGTCATCGGCGTAAGATACTATGTTGAGCCCATGCTGTCTGACGATGGCGGCGAGGGAGGCCATGTAGATGTTGAAGAGCGTGGGGCTGAGCGATGATCCCTGTGGTACTCCACAGTTGATCTCTGTGGGTTCGGAGATGAAAGGGGGGAGTCTGATCCTCTGGATTCTGCCGGAGAGAAAGGATCGGATCCAGTTGAGGGCGGTTCCTTGTATCCCGGCGTCATACAGTCAGGCTGCGAGGGTGTGGTGTGAGACGGTGTCGAAGGCCGCGGAGAGGTCTAGTAGGATGAGGGCTGCGGTGTGTCCCTGGTCGAGTAGCATGCGGATGTCGTCAGTGGCGGCGAGGAGGGCAGTCTCGGTGCTGTGGTTGCTGCGGAATCCGGACTGGGTAGCGTCTAGGATGGAGTTCTCTTATTGGTTTTCCTTTCTTATATTTGTTGTAATTAATCATACTTTTGTTGAAAGTGGAATATATACAGTGCGTATTGTGTGACGTCGTTTTCTGATGTGCTGAATCGGAAGGTCTGTATGAGCTCTTCCAATAATAAAAATAACTTACAAAAAAAAGGTTTGAAGGGAGAAGAGAGAGAGAAAGAGAGTGAGATGGACAGTGTGTGTGTGTTTGTGCATACATGTGTGTGTAAGAGTGAAAGAGTGAATGAGACAGACAGGAAGAGAGAGTGTGGGAGAGAAAATACACACATATTTTTTGATTGGTTAGGATGATATTTTACAATTCCATATGCTCACCACTTAACCAAAATAAAATGTAATGTATTACCGATCACTGTTGTGTTACTGATGTGTTTTATCAGGATGGCCTCCAACTAAACTGGGAAAATGTGTCATCCTTTATTTTACAAAATGTATGTGGCACTTGTAGGCTCATGAGGGATTTAAGATTCACAATGAAGAACAACATCTACAGCACCAACATATCTTGCTCTATTATGGTCAGGGTAGTTAGTAATGGTCTATAGGGCAGTCAGGCTGTGCCCGATGGGCTGGTCTCACAGATCTTTGTGTGGGCCGGTTTGTTGGCTGTTTGTGGGTCTGTTTCGTGGTCTACTGGGCCGGTTTTCACTGTCGATATCCCTGATATTGAAGCAAACATTGCCTGCCGCAAACACAAACCCATCCAGTCTTCCATACTTTTCAAAGCACTTATACAGCAAAATTAGATCCTCTAACATAGCCTGTCGCACAGTTATGGCAATGATGACCTCAAGTGTCTATTTTGATGGATTTCGCTAATGTCAAAGGCTGATATCATACTTGTGTAAATATTCAGGAGCCATTTGTGATATAATGAAAAATATGGATATTGACGCCATGAGCCAATGGCATTTTTTGTTAGAAAATAATGCTCTTTGGCTTATTATCGTTATTATTTTACCTGACCAGCTTTGCCTTTTTCTTTTCACAGGCAGCGTGGCTGGGGCTGAACATTTTCCTGTTTGTTTATTTTTATTTGGTGTATGACAAAGGGCCGTCATACGCCTACACCAGGGTGCTCCTTGGGGTAAGTGTCATTACTTTAAATGGTTGCACCAATTTCATCATAACCAGTTCTCTTCAGCTAAAAACTCAAATTTGCAAGACAGAGAAGAGAATCGTGGTTTTTATTCTCACATTAAGTGTGTTTTTGCACATCGTTCAAACCACAGACAATTTATGTTTCTCTTTGGCTGTTAATTGTGCATGCCTGAGTGGTTGAGTGAGTTATTGGGTGATTCTATGGGTTAGATAGCACGAGAGACAGAAGGAGAGCGATAGAAAGAGTGGGGTACCAAATAGGAGTACAGTGTGTCCTTAGCATGACTCTCAGCAGGCGGTGACCAAACTTTGATTGTTAGCCTTTCCATAGCTGCCAATGCACCAAATATTGTGTATCACACCTTAAGGCATGGGGGCTGGAAACAGGGGTACGGAGAGAGCTGCAGAACCCCCCAAAATAGCCATGTTGGAGTTCAGAAGGTGAATGAGCAATGAATATGCCTTTTAAATTTTGTTTATATCTTGTCACGTTTGTTATGTGTTTAAAGAGAGACGTCAAATGCAACCTGCTGCTTATTCTTTTAACATAGAGCTTGGTGTTTACTTATCTTTCTCTGACGCAAAGTTAGAGGATTTTGTTAAGTGAACTTTATGACAATCTAGCTGTGGTACAGGGAGTGTGAAAGGAAAGGCTGCAGGATGACACATTTTTCCTGAGGCACAACTACATTTAAATACCTGAAAATGAACTGTACAAATATTTCAAAATTCATCAGCAAATAGGAACGCCAAAAACAACCCATTTTTTGGTAATTCTGTAGACTGATGGACACAAAAATGAATAGGATCAAAACAAATATAGACTCTTTAGTTCTTGATGTGCAAATGGTAAATATTTGCTGAAACCTGGGGGCTTATTTACAAGCCCCTTGCGCTGCCGGTGCGTCACTTTTCCCATTTTAAAAGTGATGCACCGACGGCGCAAGGGGCTTGCAAATAAGCCCCTGGTTTTCTCACATTAGCATTTGTGCGCTATGTAGTTTTACCAGCAAAAAATACATGTCAGTGTGAATTTTGTGGCCTTTTCAATAGAAGCTGTGCTGTCAATAAATGGCGGTGCATTACCATACCATGCTTTAGTAATATATTTGCGACAGTGTGCTCCAAAAGACACCACTGGCAAAATACAACACTATTACCACTCTCCTGCTGAGATGGGGTGACTCATTTGCTATACTTGTTCCTTATGTGACAATTGGATTTTCTCACAGTCCCTATGACTTCAGAGATGTAATAATGATAGCAGCACCCCCTTTCTGAAAATTGCTACAGCACCACGGATTTAAGGCAATAATCACATTCAATGAACCATCACTTTGCCTGCTTGAACTCCTATGCTGATAATAGGAAACATAAAACTACAAGTCCCAGAATGCAATCATGCTGTTGGCCATTCAGTTCTTTGGATCACTCAATGGTTTGAAACTGTCCTGCCTTTCACAGGCACCTGCTACTGCTCTCCTAAATATCCTACATTTTTGGAGTTTGCTGTAGCCCCTTTGACTACTGATCTAACTTCCTATCATTGGAAGACTTTGAAGATTGACCAGTGACATACATCATCTTTACATTCTGTACATTATGACACTTACTTGCCTTAATGCACAATTTGAGATCAATGAATAAAAGACAATCAAACAATGACATATCACAGTAATTTAATCAGACAACTGTTTGTTTTGCAGTCGGCCTTGGCCTGGGCACGTGGGTCTGCGGCCTGCCTGAATTTTAACTGCATGCTGATCTTGTTGCCTGTGTGTCGAAACCTGCTCTCTTTCCTGAGAGGCACCTGCTCGGTAAGTTATTGCACGAAGAGACTTCGGTGAGTCATCGGTGAAAGTTTCACTGAAAATCAGCAGCGGCTCTTCTGCTATGGTGGAGGAGCATCGCCCCCCTGCCAGCACCAGCAGCTGCAAAACTTGAAAAATAATAAAGCATGTTTATTATTGTTTTATTTTTCTCCATACCATAGAGTCTAGGGGGCGGGGCCATGGGGATGACAGGCACAAGGGGGAGTGGTAGGTGCACTGCTGCCAGTGCGCATGGCGGTTTGGCCGGCCTTCTCAGGACGGCCAAACCGACATGCGCAATGAAGCTGCCACTGAAACCGAGCTGCGTTGCCGGGTTGGAGACAAAAGGCACAGGCTCCCAGTCTCCCTCGGAGCGCAAATCGAGGGCACTCAGGCCAATCCTGATGCTGCTCTCAAGCTGTGAGAGCAGCATCCGGATGGACCACAGGGCAGTCTGGAAGCCTGTGCCTGCAGTTGAGCCAGAAGAGCGGCGATAGGGAGGGATTCAGGTAAGTTTTTTTTGTTAATTTGTTTTTTGTTTTGTCCCCCACTCCCGCCGCCCCACCTGTTTGCCCCGACACCAGCCATGACTGCCTATAACTAGAAAGACAATAATAGGAAAGTAGTTTCCCAGATCCTCACTATCTTCAAGTTTCAGTTCATATGTCTGCTCTTCAGTTGGGTGATTTATGTTAAGAAACAGATTTATCTTCTTTGGTGCGGATAGTGATGTCCTGCATTCTTTTGATGGCAGATGCCAGTGCTTGATGTTGGGGCACTGAACATGGCGCGTGGGTGTAGTGGTGGCAATCATGGCTTGTGCAGTGGCCATGAGTGACAGCTCCTCCCTGCAGAGAGCCCTGAGTGGCAAGGTAGAGTCCCGGTTATATACAGTAGGAACCAGCATAGGCGTCAGTCAAAGAATGAATGACGTGGGAGCCTGCTTTACCAGTCCAACACTTAATTACAACCTCTGTGGAAGTATAATTTATTCTAATATTGGTGCATATGTCTTTTGTATAGCAGTGCAACGGCTAGTAAACGCCTTGGCGTTGTTTTTGTTAAACAGGTACATCCATTCCAGAGACCATAGCAACAGCGCAGGTACAAAAGAAAATCTCAACCAACACTGTAATGAAATTAGTTTGCTATAGTAAATTGTGTGAAATGTCTTAAAATGATACCTGGAGAGTGTGGCATATAAAAATGGAAAGCACTGGGCACAAATCGACCCTGAGAATGGAATGCATTTGGCGTACATTTCTCTTGAGCATGGAAGGCATTTGCACACATTGCTCCTGAGAATGGAATGCATTTGACACACATTGCTCCTGAGAATGGAAGGCATTTGACACACATTGCTCCTGAGAATGGAAGGCATTTGACACACATTGCTCCTGAGAATGGAATGCATTTGGCACACATTGCTTCTGAGAATTGAATGTTTTTAGTTCTCATTGATCCAGAGAATTGAATGCATTTGGTGCACATTGCTCCTGAGAATGGAAGGCATTTGGTTCTCATTGATCCAGAGAATTGAATGCATTTGGTGCACATTGCTCCTGAGAATGGAAGGCATTTGGTTCTCGTTGGTCCAGAGAATGGAATTCATTTGGCGCACATTGCTTCTGAGAATTGAATGTTTTTAGTTCTCATTGATCCAGAGAATTGAATGCATTTGGTGCACATTGCTCCTGAGAATGGAAGGCATTTGGTTCTCGTTGGTCCAGAGAATGGAATTCATTTGGTGCACATTGCTCCTGAGAAGGGAAGGCATTTGGCACACATTAATCCTGAGAATGGAATGCATTTGGCACACATTACTCCTGAGAATGGAATGCATTTGGCACACATTACTCCTGAGAATGGAATACATTTGCACACATTGCTTCTGAGAATTGAATGCTTTTAGTTCTCATTGATCCAGAGAATTGAATGCATTTGGTGCACATTGCTCCTGAGAATGGAAGGCATTTGGTTCTCGTTGGTCCAGAGAATGGAATTCATTTGGCACACATTGCTCCTGAGAAGGGAAGGCATTTGGCACACATTGCTCCTGAGAATGGAATGCATTTGACACCCATTGCTCATGAGAATGGAATGCATTTGGTGCACATTGCTCCAGAGAATGGAATGCATTTGGCACACATTGCTTCTGAGAATGGAAATCTTTTGGTTCTCTTTGGTCCAGAGAATGGTATGCATTTGGCGCACATTACTCCTGAGAATGGAATGCGTTTGGCACACATTGCTTCTTAGAATGAGATAATTTTGGTTCTCGTTGGTCCAGAGAATGGAATGCATTTGGCACACATTGCTTCTGAGAATGAAATGCATTTGGCACACATTGCTCCTGAGAAGGGAATGCATTTGGCACACATTGCTTCTGAGATTAAAAGGCTCTGTGTTCTCATTGGTCAAGAGAATGGAATGCATTTGGCACACATTGCTCCTGAGAATGAAATGCATTTGACACCCATTGCTCATGAGAATGGAATGCATTTGGCACACATTGCTCCTGAGAATGGAATGCATTTGGCACACATTGCTTCTGCGAATGGAATGCATTTGGCACACATTGCTCCTGAGACTGGAATTCATTTGGCACACAGTGCTCCTGAGAATGGAATGTATTTGGCACACTTTGCGCCTGAGAATGGAATGCTTTTGGTACTCGTTAGTCCTGAGAATGGAGTGTTTTTGGTACTCATTGGTCCTGAGAATGGGATGCATTTGGTACTCGTTGGTCCTGAGGATGTAATACTTCGGGCTCACATCGGTCTTGAGAATAGAATGTATTTAGCACACATTACTCCTGAGAATGGGATGCATTTGGCACACATTGCTCCTGAGAATGAAAGGCATTTGGCACACATTGCCTCTGAGAATGGAATGTATTTGGCACACTTTGCACCTGAGAATGGGATGCATTTGGCACACATTGCTTCTGAGAATGGAATGCATTTGGTATTCTTTGACCCTGAGAATGGAATGCATTTGACACACATTGCTCCTGAAAATGGGATGCATTTGGTACTCATTGGTCCTGAGGATGGGATGCATTTGGTACTCGTTGGTCCTGAAGATGGGATGCATTTGGTTCTCGTTGGTTCTGAGGATGTAATACCTTGGGCTCACATCGGTCTTGAGAATAGAATGTATTCGGCAAACATTGGTCCTAGTATATCTCCTGGCTGGCATTGCAGACTGATTGTGCTGATCCCGCAACCCAATGCAATATATCCGGCACGCTGAGGACATCCTCTTTAAAGTGCACCAAAGACAGTGAGGAGCACTCAAGGTTCTTACTTTATTTGTCACCAGTATGTGTACATTGTCCGTGTACCCCCAACCCAAGATTATGGCGTTTAGCGCATTAAGGCCCTCACCATGCTGGAAGTACAGTGATGGCAATGCAATTTGTAGCATCGCTTGAACTACTTATGTTCCCTGCTGTTGTGCAATAGGGGTTTCCCCCCTAGCATATATGTTTGGAAGAGCCCAGAGCATGTCACAGGCATGTGGCTGGGAGAGATGGCTAAGGAGCAACATATTCTATGTGTTCTTTGGTTCAGACTCTTTGCCCCTCAGATCTGAGTGCAATATGGAAACAATGCAAGGTTCTTCAAAATCCTTTTTGCCTCTTCTGTGGCATCATGGTCGGCAATAATCCATAGGAAGTGCTAGGAAGTGTGGGTGCACTCCAAGGGTCCCAGATGTATCTGCTATGATGCAGTTTTTCTATTTATGTGGATTTAAGTTATGTGGCAAGAACATGGCCTGTAGACATAGAGTCCACTTGTCTGATCTAGGGACACAAGTCTTTCTTGAGATGCTGCTGTTGTTTGCTTTACCTGTGGTGTTATGGGCAGAGTGTAATGATGGTGGCCAAGAATGTCCCTGTGATGAGTCTTTCTCCAGTTGTTTTTTAATGCATGTGGGGAACTTTGCTTCATACACTTTAACTACGAAAGCCCTTGTATGAACTTTTTTCCGCCGCCAGCATTTGCAACAGTGAGTGTTGGTATTTTTTGGACACGGGATTGACATTTTCTTGCGATCAACCCCAAAGTATTATGTGCAATGGCGGTGTGGGCAATGAAACTAGGTAATATTAAACAATGTGTACATTCCCTTGTCTTTTCCACACTCTGAATGGGCGGTGTGCATTCTCCTGGAAGGCTTCCCACAGCCTAACAAACTGCTAGACGACATGAGAAGATGCAGCATTGAAATAAACAGGAGAAGTCTTCAGGGCAGGGAGGTTTTACCTAACAACTGCTTCATTGGTGATTGAGCAACATTCATAAAAAGGTGTAAATAGCCGGTCAGTGCTGCCATTCCTATATTCAGACACAAGGATCTCTGTTATAATGCGAAGCATGGTAAAGCAGTCCTGTGGCAGAAGGTTTAGAGTGCATCAAAAGAGCATGTTGTCGACCTGTATACTGCTGGTCATAATAGCACACAACATGAAGAAATAACTTTATTTGCTTCCATTGTTAATGTGGAACTTCGAACTTCTGAGTTTACTTTCGTTTTGTCTTTTGCTAACAAATGAATACTGCTTATACCTGGGAGACTCCGCCCCAGAACCAATTAAAAACTTTAGTTATTGGCCAGCGCTTGATGTATGGGCTCAAGGTGCAGGCATGCCTGCACAAGCATGGTGAAAGTTAATAACTACCTTCATCGACTGGCACCAGTATCAGTGTGTCATCCAAGTCTGCCAGAAAGCACACCCAGACAGGTAATTGCAATTAAGTGATCTTTATTAATTATATACTCCATGACCCATGGTTCCTCTGCTTCCGGGTAACTTGCCTTCCACCAAGCTGCTCCCACGCTAGCCTAGCTATCAATGTCCCTTCTTTGTGTCCACACTGCGCTGTGGTAAGCGGTAGCATGGGTGTCCTCAGACTGGGAACCGAAACCGGCCCTGGCGAACTGCTCAGCTGCCCCCCCTGGGGGCAAGGGGGGGGGGAGGGGGAGGAAGTGGCCGAGCCGTTTGCTAGGGACGGTTTCGGCCAGGGGGCCGATATTGCCGACCCCCAGTAACAAAACCGGACCCCCAGGGGCTGAAAACCGGCCCCCACCCTGGCGGCCCACCGGGGAAACGCCCGGTGCCCGCTAAGGCCAGTCCGGCCCTGGCCTGCTGATACTACTCCAGGTTGTGTGTGAGAGGCAATAAAGTTTTAGCAGATGTCACCAGACACTTTTTATTTTACTCTATTATATCCGCTGCGAGCTGCGCGTCTACACCAGAACATAGGGAATATTGGTATTGTATACGCGCTGTTAATATTTATGGAACAGGGCCTAGCTGGGAGGAATGGTATGTTGTTCTTGAGCCACGTCTTATAATGGTCAGGGGGTGACTCGTTGACTGTCTTGCCACCTGCTCGCTGTAATGTATTAAAACATGCCATAAAGTAGGTTTTAAGAAGACGTCTGACGGCTCCTCCTGTCCTCTTACCTCCTCAGTGCTGTCGGCGTACCTTGAGGAAACAGCTCGACAATAATCTCGCCTTCCACAAGCTGCTCGGATACACAATTGCTCTTCTGACAGGTAACACGTGAGACTAAACACCCGTGGGACTGTGAATGTGTAGATGTGCACAGTTTAAAACAGACTTCCAATCTCCGGAAGGCGAAAACTGTATAAACTAGAAATATTCTTTCTTCTGTGGTCATATAATATCATCATATCGTATGTCATATCATGTCATAACATATCATGTAATATAAAATAACAGCGCGTTTGCTTTCATAGTTCTTTCGTGAGTTTAGCTGCATAACATAAAGGACCAGAGGCTGAATTTTGGAAGGCTCTTTCTATTGTAACCTGTCCAAGCACAGCAAGGTGCCGCCCATATGGAAGTGGCATTAGAAAGAACGGCCAAGCAATCTGCTAATAAATGATTGCAGTCACAGCTACATTGCGACACCTCGAGGTACTCTAGAGAACTGCTGCACAGAGACAAGAACCAGCCCCGAATAACCAGATTGGTGGAAGGGAGAGAGTCAGAGACGATACTTTAGTGCAGTGGTTCCCAAACTGTGCGCCGTGGCTCCCCGGGGAGCCGTCAAACCTAGCCAGGGGAGCCGCGCACCAAGCACTTTAATGCATTTAATGTTGAAGGGGTTGTTGGCTTCAGTTAAACTAATTAGACTTAAACGCATGATGGCGATGATGTGTAAGTGACATGCCTAAAGCTGTAAACGTAGTGCTTAAATGATGGCATGTCGGGGAGATGACCTCCATATTTCACTGGATCCCCACATTCCAACACTCCCAAAGTAAGCGGAAGATGCCCGATTTATTTTGTTAGACTCGTTAATAGTTTTGTTTTGTTCCAAATGCATTTTACACCAATGCAAGTTATCAGGAAAGTACAGTTGTCCGGTCTATTAAACACACTAAGTATTATTAAGTATTGAAATTTGTACTTGAATCATAGGTACTTCCAGTACACGTTTCTTTCAGTACACACACATTTCCAGACAGGCCTGCTCTCTCCTTGAGCACAGGGAAGTAAAACACCATATACGGCATATTGCCAACATTTGGAAGCAAGAAAGAGGGACGTTTAAAAAAATAAATCAGAGGAATTTATTTTACTTGCATTGATTTGGAGGCAATTTTAGGGAGGAGACAGCAAAAATAAAATTGTATTTGGTTTTAAAATCATGAGTCACCCTGCTGAGACAGGTGTGTTGGCACGTATGACATGGGTAGAAATGGAAGTGCATGCAAATATTCTTCAAGCGCAGAAACACTTTTGCAATGGGGCCTACATGCATAGAAGTGCTATCTAGCACTGTAAGTGAGATAAAAAAGTTTGAGAGGGTACTCTAAAAAAGGCATGGGCACAGAAGTGTAACTAGGAGTATCTTATTAGAGACGCCACCTTAGTAATACGAAACACCCTGCATATATGATTATAATACCTTCATCAGCTTCATCCCAATAATTTTCAGGGAGAAAAATGCAAGTTCTCCTGAGGCCGGGCTTACATCCCCCCCACCCACCAAAAAAGTAAAAGTGGGGAGCCACGGGCAATGGTCAATGGGTCAAGGGAGCTGCGGGTCTAAAAAGTTTGGGAACCACTGCTTTAGTGGTTTACTGAAGCAAACAGGAAAGAAGGGTGCGAGGATGGAAGAGATGGAAATGGCAGGCAGGGGTTCTAAAACATGAACGAGAAAAGTAGGCCCTCATTTTGGGGAGATTTGGCGCGGGGCAGCCCAGCAAGTCACCTTGCTGTGCTGCCCTATGCCAAAGTGTAAGAGCAGGAATGCATCGTATTTATCCAATACGGTGCATTCCTTCCTTTCCCCCTGTGCTGGTGTCATTTCAGCAGTCTAGTGGCAACACAGGCACCCTTGCACCATGCTGCAAGAGTGCATGATTTGTCGGCAGGATTATTTTTGTGTAGGAAAGGGTACCTTAATGCACAAAAACAATCGTGAGAGGCGTTTTCCTTAGTGCTTAGTTTGTAAAAAACGAAGTACCAGGGCCCTCGTCAGCAGGCCAAAGCAGCTTGCATTGCCCAATCCCGCCGCCAGCACTGCTAATGACTGAACCAGCACAACTACTAACCATGTCATTCACTAAAAACTACAGGAATGGCTCAGGCAGTAGGTATTTGTCATTTTTAATGTATATTAAATAACTGTTGTTGTGCTAATTTCAAAAGTAACAAACAGCGCCCCCATGTGGCCGACTGCCATAAGAGCCGGTGTTGATTATTAAGTGCCGGTGCTGAACACCAGAAACCATTGGCACAAATTAAGCACTGGTTTTCCTCTTTTTATGTGTGCTGCAGAATGCGTCACAAACCATGGGAGTTGCGTGGGAACACCCACCGCAATGACCAGGGAACACCTCCCTTGCGCAGAGTAAGGCGACGCAGCGATTTGCATTGCGTTGTCTTACTCAAGATTTATGAGGCCACTCAAAGCCATGCAAGGTGGCTTAGCGTGGCTTCATAAATCTGACTCAGAGCCTTGCGTCACGCATGTACCACTTTGCAAGGTGCAAATGTGACACAAGCCTCTCATTAATTTGCCGCTTAGAGTGCTTGAAAAAACACCCCAGGGTGCAAAGGAGAACATAAGGAACAGGAGTGAAACCACAAGGGTCATGCTGCCCAGCTATGGAGAAGGGTAAATTGGCTCTAATATAGTTCATTAACTCCTGCTGTGTCACGATCACGTGATTCAGCAAACCACCACTCAGATCACATCTTGGTCTTTGTGTGCATGCTTACCCTGGGGCACACCCTGCAGTCCTACTTTTAGCTTCAAGCTCCACTGGTAAAAATGGAAGATGTAATTCCAGTCCATTTACAGTGAGCAGATACTGTCTCTGGAAATGGAGATCCTCAAATTCCCAGTTGGAAGAGCACTCTGGGCTCTTTTCACTAATGCTTTGCCTACTGTAACCATAGTGGCTAAAGTCCCCCTTGCTAGGCTGCGACAAGCTGTTTCCGAAGAGAGCCGCCAGAGGCACTTGCAATAAACCAGACGGGCAGATCATTGATAGGTGCTCCGGAGAATAACAGCCTATTTTACATGGTCTGTACAGTGTAGAGGAAGGAGATCGCCACCTTTGCCAGAGGACTGGGCTAGTACATGTGGGCAGATAATAATAATAGCCAGCAACAACAACAGGAAGTGGAGCTGGTGAGTGACACTCTTTCCTGTTACTCAAGTGCCAAGGAAAAGGGGGCAAGATAGCAAACTTTCCACTTGTGCACAAAACGAAGTTGCTCTCTTGAACCATGTTTGCTGCGTATGTAATCGGGAATGTAGCTTAAAAACTTTGCACTATTTATGCTTCCAGGACCAGCTCTTGGCATGGGCGAGCTGGGCCCGAGGCCCAGGGCGCCAATCTTCATAGGGGCGAAAAGAACTGTGGGCATATTTATCAAGGGTTGCGTCACTTTTGAACCACGTTGCGTGGTGCAAAAGCAATGCAACCTTGAAATGCGATTTATCAAGCCACGCAAGGCCACTTGCGTGATCCTGAGTGGCTTGATAAATCTGCAATGCAGCGCAAATCGCTGCGTTGCGTTACTCTGCCCCAGGGAGGTGTTCCATGTGTGTGGCGTGGGTGTTCCAATGCAACACTCCTGGATTTTGACGCATTCTCAGATTTAGCATTAGTGGTAGACCTGGGAATGTGCCAAAATGCTATGCCTTCCCAGGGGAGGTGTAACGAGGAGAAATATCTTTATTTCTTCTCGTTACTACCTCGTTACTACCTCTTTCTATGTGTGCTGCATTCTGCAGCACACATAGAAAGAGGAAAATGGCTCAGGTGATTTCTTTTGTTTGAAAAGGCAGGAATGCAGCCCTTTCCCTGTATGGCAGAGCAGCAAGGTGACCTGCTGTGCTGCGTTACTTTTTTGATAAGTAGGGCCTTGTCTGTGTAAAAGTCCTGAAAAGAGCAACGCTATTGCTCCAGTGGTTTCGTTTTAGGTGCTCCTAATCATTTTTAAAGTACTACAGTGCCCCTTATCAGCCCCTACCTTGCCCGTCCATGTATCTCTAACTCCCTGCGGGGACTCATCAACAAACACCCCTCCCTAACCCAACACACAATTTGGAGCCAGCCTGGCGGGGCTACATTGTGGGTGATTCAGGTGAGCTGGGGGAGGCGTTCAGAGGAAAGTCTCTAATCTGATGTCGCCGGCTGGAGACTGGCCTGTGACAAGGGGCCGGTGTCGCCTTTTACTCACCAGCAATAGCGAGGGCGGAAAATATCTTCCGCCCAGGGCGCTGCTGGAGTAGGGGCCGGCTCTGTGTGCTTCACCTGTAGCAGGAAACAGAGAAATTAGATTTCACAGTTTGCTCCACGTTTTGCCCTGGTGCAAAATATATATGGAAAGGAGCAAAACTGGTCCAAAGGCGCAGTTGCAGCACTTTTTCACCACTAAAGGCAGGGCTTAGCTGGCCTTCCTTTCTGATACCTCTCTGAGATGTCTGCATTTAATGACTATTGTAAATGTAAACTCCATGCCTGCTTCTCTTGCAGCGGTCCACACCATTGCGCACTTGTTTAACGTTGAGTGGTATTGCGACAGCAGAGAGAAGGGGAACAGCACCTTGCCCGGCATGCTTTCTGCCGTCGGCCGAGGGGACAACCTCTGGCTGAACCCCGTCCGTTCACAGTCTGAGGTAAGCTGCCAACAAGCACTGGGTTTTATCGTGTTGTCAACTGTCTCGTAACCATATGGCACCAACACTGTCTGTGTCAAGGTTCAACCGTGACACAGGCTCAAGGCATGACTTCCGTCTCACTATCCCAGGGCAGACAAGGCGGTGAAGGCGACGCCGTGCAAGGTGCACAAAACGGACAAACACCTTAGACAGGTAGCGAATCATTTACTATAATGCAGGTGAGGCCGTTATTCCGTGCACAGCGGCCAAGTGGGGACTGGAGACCACAGCAGCCAAGTGGGGACTGGAGACCACAGCGGCCAAGTGGGGACTGGAAACTACAGCAGCCAAGTGGTGACTGGAGACCACAGCAGCCAATTGGAGACTGGAGACCACAGCAGCCAAGTGGGGACTGGAGACCACAGCGGCCAAGTGGAGACTGGAAACCACAGCAGCCAAGTGGGGACTGGAGACCACAGCGGCCAAGTGGGGACTGGAGACCACAGCGGCCAAGTGGGGACTGGAGACCACAGTGGCCAAGTGGAGACTGGAGACCACAGCGGCCACGTGGTGACTGGAGACCACAGCGGCCACGTGGTGACTGGATACCACAGCAGCCAAGTGGTGACTGGAACCAACAGCACCCAAGTGGTGACTGGAGACAACAGCGACCAATTGGAGACTGGAGACCACAGCACCCAAATGGTGACTGGAGACCATAGCAGCCAATTGGAGACTGGAGACTGGAGACCACAGCAGCCAAGTGGTGACTGGAGACCATAGGAGCCAACTGGAGACTGGAGACGACAGCAGCCAATTGGAGACTGGAGACCACAGCAGCCAAGTGGGGACTGGAGACCACAGCGGCCAATTTGAGATTGGAGACCACAGTGGCCACGTGGTGACTGGACCACAGCAGCCAAGTGGGGACTGGAGACCACAGCACCCAAGTGGTGACTGGAGACCACAACAGCCAATTGGAGACTGGAGACCACAGCAGCCAAGTGGGGACTGGAGACCACAGCGGCCAATTTGAGACTGGAGACCACAATGGCCACGTGGTAACTGGACCACAGCAGACACGTGGTCACTGGAAACCACAGCAGCCAAGTGGTGACTGGAGACCACAGCAGCTAATTGGAGACTGGATACCACAGTGGCCAAGTGGTGAATGGAGACCACAGCAGCCAAGTGGGGACTGGAGACCACAGCGGCCAATTTGAGACTGGAGACCACAGCAGCCAAGTGGTGACTGGAAACCACAGCAGCCACATGGTGACTGGAGACCACAGCGGCCAACTGGAGACTGGAGACCACAGCAGCCAAGTGGCGACAGAAAACCAGATCACCCAAGTGGGGACTGGAGACCACAGCAGCCAAGTGGTGACGAGACCACAGCAGCCAAGTGGGGACTGGAGACAACAGCGGCCAACTGGAGACTGGAAACTACAGCGGCCAAGTGGGGACTGGAGACCACAGTGGCCAAGTGGAGACTGGAAACCACAGCAGCCAAGTGGTAACTGGAGACAACAGCGGCCAACTGGAGACTGGAAACTACAGCAGCCAACTGGAGACTGGAAACTACAGCAGCCAAGTAGTGACTGGAGACCACAGCGGCCAATTGGAGACTGGAGACCACAGCAGCCAAGTGGTGACAGGAAACCACAGCACCCAAGTGGTGACTGAAGACCACAGCAGCCAATCGGAGACTGGAGACAATAGCAGCCAAGTGGGGACTGAAGACCACAGCGGCCAATTTGAGACTGGATACCACAGTGGCCATGTGGTGACTGGACCACAGCAGCCAAGTGGGGACTGGAGACCACAGCAGCCAAGTGGTGACTGGAGACCACAGCAGCCAAGTGGAGACTGGCGACCACAGCGTCCAAGTGGTGACTGGAAACCACAGCAGCCAAGTGGTGACTGGAGACAACAGCAGCCAAGTGGGGACTGGCGACCACAGCGGCCAAGTGGAGACTGGAGACCACAGCGGCCAAGTGGAGACTGGAAGCCACAGTGGCCAAGTGGAGACTGGAAGCCACAGCAGCCAAGTGGTGACTGGAAGCCACAGCAGCCAAGTGGTGACTGGAAGCCACAGCAGCCAAGTGGTGACTGGAAGCCACAGCAGCCAAGTGGTGACTGGAAGCCACAGCAGCCAAGTGGTGACTGCAGACCACAGCAGCCAAGTGGTGACTGCAGACCACAGCAGCCAAGTGGTGACTGGACCACAGCAGCCAAGTAGTGACTGCAGACCACAGCAGCCAAGAAGTGACTGGAGACCACAGCGGCCAATTGGGGACTGGAGACCACAGCAAACAATTGGGGACTGGAGACCACAGCAAACAATTGGGGACTGGAGACCACAGCATCCAATTTGGAGTGGAGACCACAGTGGCCACGTAGTGACAAGACCACAGCAGCCAATTGGAGACTGGAGACCACAGCAGCGAAGTGGGGACTGGAGACCACAGCAGCCAAGTGGGGACTGGAGACCACAGTGGCCACCTGGTAACTGGACCACAGCAGCCAAGGGGTGACTGGAAACCACAGCAGCCAAGTGGTGACTGGAGACAACAGCGGCCAACTGGAGACTGGAAACTACAGCAGCCAAGTGGTGACTGGAAGCCACAGCAGCCAAGTGGTGACTGCAGACCACAGCAGCCAAGTGGTGACTGGAGACCACAGCAGCCAAGTGGTGACTGGAGACCGCAGCAGCCAAGTGGTGACTGAAAGCCACAGCAGCCAAGTTGTGACTGCAGACCACAGCAGTCAAGAAGTGACTGGAGACCAAAGTGGCCAATTGGAGACTGGAGACCACAGCATCAAGTGGTGACTGGAGACCACAGCATCAAGTGGTGACTGGAGACCACAGCAGCCAAGTGGTGAGTGGAGGGCCACTTCCCAAAGTGCAACGTGACTATATCTGTCTTGCATTGAGAACATTATACTGACATAATTGTCTTGAAGAACCCAATCCATTTTTAGGCAGATTCACAAACGGTCTAACGAATCTGAGTCATTTACTCCATGTGTAAGTCAAATCTGTTCATGCAAAATTTACTCACATACATTCCCTTAGTGTACATGTAAATTATGTTTTTTATAAAAAAAAATCGTCACTTGCATGTTGTTTACAAAAGCAAAGAACATTTGGGCAACAGTCGCTACGTCAGGAAACTTACACAGGACCAAGAGCATTAAAGTGAATGTTTTTATTACATTTTTCTGTGTTATGTCCAGCTAGACCAGAACTATTTTACTACCTGAGAGCAAAGAAACACATCTCGTGCTCCAGTTTTGTGAATTACCCCTGGTGTGGGGTGTACTGTTATGTTATGTTACTCCTTTGTGGGAGTGGGCATTGCCTCATGTTGGACAATACGGGGCTTATTTACAAGCCAATTGCACCATGGGCTTCCCCATATTTTCATGGCCATGTAAAGTCACTCTGCGTGACTTTTCATGACCTTGGCCCTCATTTACAATTTTTTGACGCACTGTAGCGCAGCAAGCCTTCCTGGTGCACTGATGTGCGTAAAAGAAAAAGGGCAGGAATGCAGCGTATCTACAAGATACAGCACTTTCCTGTCTTTCTCCCTTGCGTCAGCACACAAACAGCAGCCGTGCGCCAGCGCAGAAACCCTTGCCTCATTTTGCAAGGGTGCTTGCGCTGAGGGGATGATTGGCATACCTTCCTGCACAAAAACAATCATTAAAGGCAGGGCCGGCTTTAACCATGGTGGCGCCCTGTGCGACAATGTCTGTTGGCGCCCCCCCAATGACCACCTCTGCCACTGATTCCCTCACTAGCACCCTTTAACAGTGCCCCTCAAGTCTCAATAACCACTGACTCTCAGATTCATTTAGTTTTATAGCGTCACTGTTACCAGTGTAGGGTGTCAGAGCACTTTACACCACACACACATTGCACAGAGACAATCATACGTGTGTAAATCAGTGTATAGGAAATGTTACAGACAGGACCACAAGGTGTAGTGTAGGAGTGACATGTCATTGATACTGGTAGGCAATACAGTTTGAGTCCTTGTTCTGGAAAAGCACAAATTCAGAATTTAAAACATAACATCATTATTAGGCGTTCTCTTTAATAATAAGAATTGTTTTCTTTCCAAATGAACCCTTTTCACAAGATTAGGATGATGAAAGACTGGGCAAAAAAACATATAGCTCTAACATATACCATGCAGTTTGCATGCAGCTCTTTGATGACAGTTAATAGCCCAATGTTCTATATTAGGATTTTGACTTATAAACCACGTTACAAAAGGAGCTTTCTTACAGAAGCAGTAACCCACTGACCTATTTACATTATATGCACTTTGTGAATCTATATAGTACACGTTCTTAGCAGCAGGCATTTTAACCCACTGCGCTACCTTAGGATGAGTCAAAACTTCCTCTAGAATCCTCCAGTCTCTTTCCAGGAAGACGATCAATCACCAGAGTTATCTTGACATTTTAATTGATGTCTGAAAATTGCTGGAGGCCAGGAAGCAGCAGGTGCTTTTAAAATGATAATATAAATTTTCAAAATGACTCCCCCACCCCAAGTCAACGCCCGGTGCAGTGGCACCGATCGCACCGCCCTAGAGCCGGCCCTGATTAAAGGCATTTTCCTCTTTCTATGCATTCTGCAGAATGCAGCACACATAAAAAGAGGAAAAACAAGGAGAAATAAAAGTATTTCTCCTCTTTCGCCTCCTTACGCCTCCCCTGGGGAGGTGTAGGATTCTGACACATTCCCAGGTTTACAAAATGTTGTAAATTTGGGAATGCATAAAGTTCCATGGATCTTGCGTGGGAACACCCACAGCAGCACCCATGGAACGCCCCTTTCATGCAGAGTTAAGACTGTGTTTTGTGTAATACTCAGCAGTAATATACTACACAGCTTTGCTTGGGGATTTTGTGCAGTGATATATGCTTCAAAGCAGTTTGAGAACTTATAATGTTCCTCCATGTGGGCTAATATTCCATATATGAAATGTGTTTGCCATCTAGGGAGAAATAAATGGAGAATAAAAGAAGACAAGTTAATTTTCCCTGTATTTTCCATGCACGTGGGTCAGATGCACATATTCAATCCTAAGTGTAACGTGAATGTGTAGAAAGGAGAAATGTTTTGTGACCCCTACGATTTGACTGCTTTTAAATGCAATATTGTGTGCACCAGGTCTTGCTAACTGCAACTCGTTATCCTATGTACTAAGTGGAACTTTTTCTGTTGTCTGATCCACAAACACACTGTACTAAAAGTAAGCATATTGTTTGTGTGCTCTCAGACCCCCACGTATCTGGCCTTCACGACTATCGCCGGCGTCACCGGGGTGGTCATCACCTTGGCGCTGATCCTCATGATCACGTCATCCACAGAGTTCATCCGCAGGTGCTACTTTGAGGTCTTCTGGTATACGCATCACCTGTTCATCATCTTCTTCGCCGGCCTCCTGATCCACGGAGCTGGGTAAGTGTGCAGTGGGTTGCGTTGAACACTTGTGCACAGTGGACAAGTAGAACCCAACATGCTAGAGTTGGGAACAGAGCCTGGATTGGGATGATCACTTGCATTAGTTTTAAATTCTGGCCTAACGGCTAGAGCAGTCGACCTCAAAGCTGGGGAACCGGATTCGAGTCTCAGCAGGGACGCTCAACACCCTGTGATTCTGGGCAAATCACTTAATCTTCCCATGCCTAAAAATTAATGTGTCCTTGTGTAATGTAATTCGGGTTGAGTTCTCGCTATATAAAACCTATAAAAAAAGCCTACGTCTGGTTTACGGTGAGGTAAATGCCAGAGGCCTACTCATTGTCACAAACGTTTCTCAACAGATAGGTAACAGTCATGTCTGAGGAAAAAAGATATGTATTCCATAGTCCATACCCTGTTGAACATGGAAAAGAGGGTTTATAATATCGCAGAGTAGATGCTTCTTCATACAACCATGAGATGGGAGAAGCCTCTTCCAGAAAAGAGGATTCAAGCACAATATGGAGGAGAGGCAGAGGGGAGAGTAAGAGTGAAAGGAGAGTGGGGAGGGGAGGTGAGAAGAGGTGAGGAGGAAGGGAAAGGGGGAAGTGGGTTGGAGAGGAGGAAGGCAGAAGAAAGGAGAGGTGAAGTGAAGTGAGGGAAAGGGAAGGGAAGGGTGGGGGAAGTGGGACACGAGAGAGAGGGGAAAAGGGGGATGATGAGTGGATGAGAAAGTGTGAGAGAGTAGGGCGGGAGGTGAGAAGGAAGAGGGAGGAGGGTAGAGAGAAGGGAAATGGTAAGGGCAAAAGGAGAGAGGGAGAAGTAAAAGGGGAAAGTGAGAGCAAGAAGTAGAATGAGGAGAGAGAAGGTAAAAGAAGAGGGAAGGGATGAGAAGGAGCAGACAGAAGGGAAGCATCTGATTAATGAAACATTACCAGACGGGACTCCTTTCTACTTCAGGCGCTTGGTGCGTGGGCAGACCTCAGAGAGCATGGAGCACGCGCCCTTCGATAAGTGCAAGGATGAGTACAAGAAATGGGGTCAAGACGATGACGACGATAAATGTGCTGTTCCCAAATTTGCAGGGAATGAGCCTGGGGTAAGATCTCTTTAATTGTTTATGTTTTTCTTATTCTGCTTTTATTAAACTGTAGATTGATGCTGTGCTAAAGAAAAACTCTCTGCAGCATAGTTTTAGGCACAAATTCTCATCGAAATTGAGTACAATGGCCCATTTTGTTTCAAAAGTAAAGTTGTGTTCAACAGTTTATAATCATTTTAACCCAAGTACAATGTTCAGCAGATCTCAGTGCTGCAGTTGCTTCTGACCACTATATTTAGAAGGGACCTCACTGATAGAAACATGGCCAATCGAAAGGTATCATCTGTGGAGATCCACCTGGACGATTACACAGTTGTCATTGTGACACCTTCACACTGACGATGGGGCAGCTTCAATGCAATTGGGCGGATAAATGAGATAATGACATTGAGGGAATTTTCATGATGGCTTTGAGGGAATACAGAGAAAGACACATCATTCCTCAGTAGACTGTCAGATAGTCCGGTCGCTCAAACTTTATTTGTAAGAGGACATGCATTTCGAAATCAGGTTTTATTTTTGAAACATGCACACTGATTTCAGCTAAGTATGTCAACTGGTCACAATAACTCTAGAACCTGAGGGCTATTATGGTAGTTGAAGGCCATCTTCCCGAGTTATAGGTCCATGCTACAGACATGGGCCTATAACGCGGGAGAGAGCCTTTAAGAACTGGCAGAAGGGCTATAAGGCCGTTAGATTATTATAGCCACTGAGGGTGGAATATTCTAAAATAAAGGAGAAACGGAGAAGCATCAAAATGTTTGAAGCAGTTGGTTTATACCAGTCCTTACTAGCTGTGAACCACTTCTTTGTCTTCAATGGAGCTCTCAGCATTCCAGTGCTTAATGAATGTGAAAGGAAACACATATTTAATTTAGTGGAAAGTTGATGACTATGCATCGTGCATTTTAAGCCTTGTGAAGCCGCACAATTTTAACACACATGGAAAAAGATCTCACCACCCCACTCACACATCTCCAATACCTGCATGACAAACATAGTTAAGTGGCCCATTCCAGCAGACTGGAAAGAGAAACCAGTGTACTGGCCCCCTCTCATACCACTGACTGTCTTATTGAGTATGTGATTGTGACGATAAAGGCCTCCATCAATCAGCTCTAATCATGGTTTCCACAACAAACTGATGTGGTTAGAGGAGGATTTGGAAGTGGCTGTATCACGACGTTTGATCAATTCATAAAACAAATATTTAATGTATTGGCTCATCCTTATAACCATTGATATGGACCACTGGCCTAACCACATCCTTATAACCACTGATAAGGACCACTGGCCAAAATGTCCTAACCACATCCATATAAGCACTGCAAATACTATGATTAACCCTCTATTAACTACACAAATGGTACCATACAAATCTTTCCACTGCAAAGGCAACATTCTTTATAGGTCTGGCTAGAAACAGGTGTAGCTGTTTGCCAGAAATTATGCAAGCAATGCACAATACACAACGAAACGAGCGATGGGCTAGACCCCCTCAGGTGCTGAACATGCTAATGACATTCTGGCTCAGCCGACTCTACTGTCATTGGAAACTGTAACTGTCATTTATGGCATATGTAGTTATGTCTCTTTCAAGCATTTGGCCATTTCACTGGTAGAGAAGATATCCACAAAGTGGTTCACTACATAGAAATGAAGTCTCCTCCATTACCAGAGCCCCAAAATTCGGGCTCTCCTTGGAGCCTTGGAGCTGTGAGGCTGGTATGCTGATGACCATAAGGCCAAAGACACAGAGTGGCCTTCACACAAAGAGGGCGATGGCAGCAGAAAGCACACCCACATCCACTCCAGCACCAGAACAGACCTCCCTTCTACAGAAGATATCACTCAGCTACTGAAGCTCCATCAATCAATCAATCAATCACGGCATTTATAGAGCGCGCTACTCACCCGGGAGGGTCTCAAGGCGCTGGGGGAGGGGTAAGTTACTGCTCGAACAGCCAGGTCTTGAGCTGCTTCCTGAAGGCGAGATGGTCCTGGGTTCGCCGAAGGTGAGTGGGGAGGGAGTTCCAGGTCTTGGCCGCCAGGTAGGAGAAGGATCTTCCTCCGGCGGTGGTTCTGCGGATGCGTGGTACGGTGGCGAGGGCGTGGCTGGTTGATCGTAGCTGGCGTGTGGGCGTGTAGAAGGACATGCGGTCGTTGAGGTACTTTGGGCCCAGGTCGTGGAGGGCCTTGTGTGCGTGGGTGAGGAGTCTGAACGTGATTCTCTTGCTGACGGGGAGCCAGTGCAGGTCTTTCAGGTGTACGGTGATGTGGCTGTGTCGGGGGATGTCCAGGATGAGTCGTGCGGAGGCGTTCTGGATGCGCTGGAGTCTCTTTTGAAGTTTGGCTGTGGTTCCGGCGTAGAGGGTGTTCCCATAGTCCAGTCGGCTGGTGACGAGTGCCTGGGTGACGGTCTTCCTGGTTTCAGTGGGGATCCATCTGAAGATCTTGCGGAGCATGCGCAGGGTGTTGAAGCATGAAGATGAGACGGCGTTGACTTGTTTGGTCATTGATAGGGAGGAGTCCAGGATGAAGCCCAGGTTGCGTGCGTGGTCCGTTGGCTTGGGTGCGGTGCCCAGGGCCGGGGGCCACCAGGAGTCGTCCCAGGCGGAGGGTGATGAGCCCAGGATGAGGACTTCCGTCTTGTCTGAGTTCAGTTTAAGGCGGCTGTTCCTCATCCAGTCGGCGACGTCTCTCATCCCGTCGTGCAGGTTGGCTCTGGCGGTAGTGGGGTCGTTGGTGAGGGAGAGGATCAGCTGGGTGTCGTCGGCGTAGGAGATGATGTTGAGGTTGTGTCGGCGTGCGATGGCTGCGAGGGGCTCATGTAGACGTTGAAGAGGGTCGGGCTGAGTGAGGATCCTTGTGGAACGCCGCAGATGACTTCGGTGGCTTCGGATCTGAACGGGGAGAGGCGGACTCTCTGGGTTCTTCCGGCGAGGAACGAGATGATCCATTCCAGTGCTTTCTCTCGGATTCCGATGTTGCTGAGGCGCTTCACTAGGGTGCGGTGGCAGACGGTGTCGAACGCCGCGGAGAGGTCCAGGAGGATGAGGGCAGCTGTTTCCCCGTTGTCGGTTAGGGTTCTGATGTCGTCGGTGGCTGCGATAAGGGCGGTCTCGGTGCTGTGGTTGGCCCGAAACCCGGACTGCGAGGGGTCGAGGGATCCATTCGTCTCGAGGAAGGCGGCAAGCTGTCTGTTGACGGTCTTCTCGATGACTTTGGCCGGAAACGGAAGGAGCGAGATGGGGCGGTAGTTCTTGAGGTCGGTGGGGTCCGCCGTTGGTTTCTTCAGGAGGGCGGTAAGCTCGGCGTGCTTCCAGCTCTCCGGGAAGGTGGCGGTGCGGAAGGAGGAGTTGATGATGTCCCGGAGATGGGGTGCGATGGTGGCGTCGGCTTTGTTGAAGACGTGGTGTGGGCAGGGGTCGGTTGGTGATCCGGAGTGGATGGAGTTCATCGTGCGGGTGGTGTCTTCGGTGTTGATCGGGGTCCAGTTGCAGAGGGTGGTGGTGGCGGGCATTGGTTCGGCGGTAGGGTGCGTTGTTTGTGCGTTGAAGCTGTTGTGTATGTCGGTGATCTTGCGGTGGAAGAACGCGGAGAGTGAGTTGCAGAGGTCTTGCGAGGGGGTGATGTCGTTGTTTCCGGCGCTGGGGTTGGAGAACTCTTTGACGATGCTGAAAAGTTCCTTGCTGTCATGGGCGTTGTTGTCCAGTCGTTCTTTGAGTGCCGACTTCTTGGTGGCACGGATCAGCTGGTGGTGTTTGCGGGTGGCGTGCTTGAGGGCGGTCCTGTTGTCTGTGGTCTGGTCGAGTCGCCAGGTTTTCTCGAGAGTGCGGCAGTTCTTCTTGGATTCCTTGAGTTCGTTGGTGAACCAAGGGGTTTCTTGCTTCCGGGTCTGCTGGGAGGGTTTTTTAGTGGTGCGAGGTCGTCGGGCGCAGGCGGTCAGCCACTTGGCGAGGTTGCTGGCTGCTTCGTTTGGGTCCGTTGTGTCGGTGGGTGTGTTCTGGCTGAGGGAGGCGGTGAGCTGCTCGGCGGTGATCTTGCTCCAGCTCCGGCGGGGAGCCTGTTGCGGGTGGTGGTGGGTCGCAGTCTTTCTGAAGCTGAAGTGGACGCAGCTGTGGTCGGTCCAGTGGAGTCCGGTGGCGTGGCTGAAGGAGATGTGCTTGCTGGACGAGAAGACGGGGTCAAGCGTGTGGCCGGCGTAGTGGGTGGGCGTGTTCACCAGTTGCTTGAGTCCGAGGTTGGCGAGGTTGTCCAGCAGGGCGGTGGTGTTTCTGTCGTTGTTGTTCTCCAGGTGGAAGTTGAGGTCCCCTAGGAGGATGTAGTCGGCGGAGGGCATGGCGTGCGGGCTGATGAAGTCTGCGATGTCTTCGCTGAATAGTGTGCGTGGTCCCGGGGGTCTGTAGATGAGGGTGCCTCGGAGGGTGGTCTTGGGGTCCGTGTGTATCTGGAAGTGTAGGTGTTCGGCGGCGGTGAAGGTCTCGTCGGAGTTAGTCGAGATGCGGATGGTGTTCTTGTGTACGATGGCGATGCCTCCTCCCGTCTGGTTGACGCGGTCCTTCCGGGTGATCTTGTATCCATCCGGGATGGCTATGGCGATGTCAGGCGCTGAGGAGGCGTTCATCCAGGTTTCGGTGAGGAAGGCGATGTCCGGTGCTGTTGCGTCGAGCAGGTCCCAGAGTTCCACGGCGTGCCTGTGGACGGAGCGGGTGTTCAGCAGGATGCATTTCAGGTGGTTGCTGCTGTTGCTCGACTTGGCGGAGGTGGTGCACGTCAGGGGGCAGGTGAATCGGCAGGTTTGGCAGGTGAAGGGTCCGTGGGTGCGTCTCGGTGAGGCTCGGTAGCAGGCAGGGTTCCGGCCGGCATTGAGTGCGGTGAGTGTGGCGGCGTCGTAGGTCCGTCGAGTGGTGTTGCATCGGTGGGATCCAGGGGTTCTGGCGCTGGGCGCGGTCCAGTCGCGGACGGGCGCAGACGGGCTTGCCTTAGGCGCGCCTTCGGCGCGCCAGCGGCGCGCCCGCTGCGCACGTCCGCTGCGCGGCCGTGCAGCGGCCGCCATTTATGGGGAGGTGGGAGGCAGGGGCAGCGAATGGGCAGTCAGGGGGGCGGGGCCGCAGGGGACGCAGCGGCGGGAATGGCGATAGGCAGCGAGGGGCACAGAAGGAAAAACGGGGGGAAAGCAGGCAAATCACGGGCACAACAACAGTGGGGCAGCGGGGGCACAGAAGGAAAAACGGGGGGAAAGCAGGCAAATCACGGGCACAACAACAGTGGGGCAGCGAGGGGCACAGAAGGAAAAACGGGGGGGAAAGCAGGCAAATCACGGGCACAACAACAGTGGGGCAGCGGGGGCACAGAAGGAAAAACGGGGGGAAAGTAGGCAAATCACGGGCACAACAACAGTGGGGCAGCGAGGGGCACAGAAGGAAAAACGGGGGGAGAGCAGGTAAATCACGGGCACAACAACAGTGGGGCAGCGAGGGGCACAGAAGGAAAAACGGGGGGGAGAGCAGGTAAATCACGGGCACAACAACAGTGGGGCAGCGAGGGGCACAGAAGGAAAAACGGGGGAAAGCAGGCAAATCACGGGCACAACAACAGTGGGGCAGCGGGGGCACAGAAGGAAAAACGGGGGGAAAGCAGGCAAATCACGGGCACAACAACAGTGGGGCAGCGAGGGCACAGAAGGAAAAACGGGGGGAAAGCAGGCAAATCACGGGCACAACAGTGGGGCAGCGGGGCACAGAAGGAAAAACGGGGGAAAGCAGGCAAATCACGGGCACAACAACAGTGGGGCAGCGAGGGGCACAGAAGGAAAAACGGGGGGAAAGCAGGCAAATCACGGGCACAACAACAGTGGGGCAGCGGGGGCACAGAAGGAAAACGGGGGGGAAAGCAGGCAAATCACGGGCACAACAACAGTGGGGCAGCGAGGGGCACAGAAGGAAAAACGGGGGGGAAAGCAGGCAAATCACGGGCACAACAACAGTGGGGCAGCGAGGGGCACAGAAGGAAAAACGGGGGGAAAGCAGGCAAATCACGGGCACAACAACAGTGGGGCAGCGAGGGGCACAGAAGGAAAAACGGGGGGAAAGCAGGCAAATCACGGGCACAACAACAGTGGGGCAGCGGGGGCACAGAAGGAAAAACGGGGGGAAAGCAGGCAAATCACGGGCACAACAACAGTGGGGCAGCGAGGGCACAGAAGGAAAAACGGGGGGAAAGCAGGCAAATCACGGGCACAACAACAGTGGGGCAGCGAGGGGCACAGAAGGAAAAACGGGGGGAAAGCAGGCAAATCACGGGCACAACAACAGTGGGGCAGCGAGGGGCACAGAAGGAAAAACGGGGGGAAAGCAGGCAAATCACGGGCACAACAACAGTGGGGCAGCGAGGGGCACAGAAAGGAAAGGGGAGACAAGCAGACAAAACTGGCACCGGGGCCACAAGCGGAGGGCGATCTTACCTACAGGAGCAGCGGGCCGACAGCACAGGCGGAGCTGTGTGGTGGGGGAGCGACCTACCTGGCAAGGTCAAGGGTCATCAGTCACAGTGGAAGAAACCATCACACTGTTCTCAAAGGCATCGTTCACCAGCCTAGGAGCTGGCGCTGCACGCTCTGTGCACCAAGTCAGATATAATATACATATTTGTAGGTGTTTTTAATAGGGTTTGCATCCTGGCAACCCCAGAGGTTCAAGAGGGAGCAAATATAATGGTGCTTCATGGACCTGATGCAAAGAACGCAAGACCTGCTCGTCAAGCTCACTTTGTGCAATGTCAGTTCCCTCGCCATGAACCACTTGCAGGGCCCACACCACCAAGAAGATAGCACAATCCTGGTACATAGGACCTTGCAAGAAGGTAAGGATGGTGAGCCCACCCTCAGCTCCTGTGCAAGGGCAGTACTGCCCATGGACTTTTCATGGAAAGTGTCAGGTGCCGAGTCTGGGCTCTCATCTAATCCTCCATGATCTAGATTACATGCTACTTCCAGTAGCCATCCAAGAGTCTAAAGTCCAGTTACAAAATCATCCAAATAACAAGCCTCTTGGTATTTTCAAGAGAGGAAATCTTGGTGTCCAGCATCTCTTTCAGTGCTGTCAATGTAGGGGGAGAGTCGGCGACAAAGCCAGGTTCTTTGCTTTTCTTTCAGTTGCCAATTGACTCTTTGCTTTTTAAGCTACATCTCCTAGCCCTTCCTTTCCTGCCACACAGCAGCTAGCAAGAGCTTGCGGTTGTGATTGAGTACACATTATCACAGATGCATTTTAATATTTTTCAATCCTTTATATTTAGTTAGCATCATTTAAATTTGTACAAATTATGTTTTGTTGGATTAGACCTGATGCTCACTTAATCCATTTTAATATGTTGGTCAGCTTGAAAGTTCTTTGGAGAGGCCAGTCTTACCCCTGTGAGAGTGGCAGTGTTGTTTCTACATTTGCCGTTCTTGTCCTGTGGAATCCTATTCCTTTCTTTCCCCATATTCGATGTCCCCAAGTCTGATAGGCCATCATGGCTGACAATATACATCTCAAGTGACCCTCACTTGGAGGTCCATGCAACCTATCACACTCCTTTCATGGAAAAAAACACAATGTTTATGTTGTGTCTAGGTTAGGACGCTCTAGTGGTACCAGTCGGTGTACGCAGATCACACAAATTACTGCCATAGGTCTGTGACGTTGTTTTCACAGACCTGTTACTGTATAATAATAATCACTGATAAATCTAATTTAGAGTGTCTATCATTGTGGGATGGCTGGATAAAGTCGCAGAGATAATACCGCCAGCTAAAATCCGTAGGAGAAACCAGGACACTCCCCCTGACCCCTGGTTCACAGAACATTTAAGACTGCATAAACAAGCATGTAGTAGGCAGGAAAGAAAATGGAGGCGCCATTATGAGAACTCAGAAAGAGAAATACAAACTTATTTTAGCTTTGTATAGAGATCAGATTTTAAAGAAAAATCCAAATATTTTACTCAGAAGATAGAAGCCGCAAAAAATTCTACAAAATAACTTTTTGTTACTATCAAACAGTTATCTAACCCTCCAGAAAAGGGGAATCAAGGCATGGACCAAACTTTCTGCAATTCACTGTCTTCCTTTTTTCAAGATAAGGTTAAGTCTGTTTTTAATCTTTTTTTCCTCTAATCCTTTGATCGCAATGATTCCCAAACTAAAAATAATTAAAGGTCTGTCTCGCTGCTTTTTCTGATTTTTCTCAGGAGCAAATTAAAACGATCCTTATGCAAACAAAGTCAGGATCCCCTTCGGATCCGTGCCCACTTAAAACAATTCATTTAGTAGCTGACACCATCTCGGGCTACTTAACAGAAACTTTTAATCTTATGGTTAAGTCAGGAAAATTTCCCAGTGTCTGGAAGATAGCACACATCCTTTCTCTACTTAAAAAAGCTAATTTAGATCCCAGAGATCCTGGGAACTATCGTCCTATTTCCAAATTGCCCCTGCCTGCCAAAATAATTGAGAAAGCTATCAATTCTCAACTGACAGCCTTCATTGAGGACCAGGGTCACTTAGACCCCTGCCAATTCGGATTTAGGAAACATAACAGTACAGAATTGGCATTGATAAGTGTCTGAGAACAGATCAGACTGACGCTGGATATGGGCGGTAGTGCAGTGCTGGTCCTGTTAGACCTCTCAGGGGCATTTGACACTGTAAATCACGAAATCCTGCTGAATAGGGTGGAGGACATTGGGGTAAAAGATAAAGCTCTTGCCTTTTTTAAATCTTTTTTGTCAGACAGAATTCAGTTTGTAGCAGTGGAGGATTTTAAATCTTCCCCCTTCTCTCTTCCATTTGGCGTCCCCCAGGGTTCGTCTCTTAGCCCGACCCTTTTTTACATTTATGTAGCACCATTGGCCAAACTTATTAGATCTTTTGGGTTCTCTGCAGTTACTTATGCAGATGATACCCAATTAGTCATCTCAGTATCATCCGATTTTTCAGAGACAGCAAAGCGTTTATACAATTGTATGCAGGAGATCGGAAAATGGATGAATCAAAATTGCCTGAAGCTTAATTCAGGCAAGACCGAGGCTCTGCTCTTTGGAAAGGATCCCTCATTTTGGTCCCAAGATTGGTGGCCACCTGAACTTGGCCAACTTCTGTTGCCAGTAACAAAGGTAAAAAACCTTGGAGTTATTTTTGAAAATCAACTGGCCTTTGAAGGGCACGTAAATGTGATTACATCTACCTCCTTTTTTACTATGAAACTTTTAAGATAGATCTTTCCCTTTATTCCGAAAGACCTGCAAAAACAGTAATTTCTGCACTGATACTCTCAAAGATTGACTATTCAAACGCTCTTTTCGCAAATATATTTAAAAAAAGCCCTAATAAGCTACAGGTCCTACAGAACTCAGCTGCTCACCTTTTACTTGGTATATCTAAAAGAGAATCAGTCTCAGTGGCCCTTCCACTTCTCCACTGGCTACCTATTCAGAAGCGTATACAGTTTAAGGCCCTGTGCATTGCGGTCAAGGCACTACATGGGGAAGGCCCTCAATTTTTCAAATTTTGGTTTCGGTGGTATATTTCGCCAAGATCCCTCCGCTCAGAGTCAGCATGTAATATCATTGTCCCTAGAGTAAAGAGAGCACCATGGGGCGGGAGAAGTTTTATAGCCAGTACTTCCCGGCTCTGGAATAGCCTTCCCTTAAGCCTAAACAATGATACAGACCTCCTTCCTTTTAGGAAAAAATTTAAAACTTGGCTCTTCAATCGTTAGGGAGTTTTCTTTTCTTTTATTTTTGGTCAGCCACTTAACTTTGCCAACCCTGTTAGTTAGCTTGGGCGCCTAGACACCCTCTGGTAATAGTGCGCGTTTATTATAAATTTCTATTTCATTTCATTGTACGGTCTGATGCTAAACACTGAAGTGAAGACTTTTCATCAGGCCAGTAATAGGGTTTCGAGGATTCCAGTCGCAGTAAAGTGCCCATCTACATCTATTTCTGTGAGTGGTGGCCGTACCATGGTGCTGAGTAGTGAGAGGATCACAGTCATTCACGTGTTTATGGCAAACCAGTGAAATGTCTGTCCCTGTGACACCTGCTTGTTTGCTTTTCTGGTAATCTCACTGTCTCACCTTAGATGTATGCTGTGCACCTCTTCACCGGGTGTGCCCCTACCTTTGGCTGAGTGTTGCCCGGTACATATGATGCGAATAAACCTATTTGTGCAAAACAGTGACAGCCATTCATGGCTTTTTAGTGAGCCAACCTTTACATGCTGCAAACTTTAAGTTCATGGTGAAAATACAACTGCATGTCTCAGAATGAAAAGGGTGGTTGAATACAAATCCAGGACGGGCTGAAGATGTCACATGACATGGGGCCTCTTGGCACATTTGGTAACCGTTGTATTTATTTCCTGCTACAGCCAGCCATACTTTTTATCATCCATCCACTCACTTACTGAGCTTACTTTCATTAAACATCCATTGAGTCACTTTCCCACTAATCACACATTCATTTATCCATTCATCCATCCATTCACCTGCCCACTCACACACCCTCCTGTCTATCCATCCATTCACCTTCCACCTATCTTAATCTACCCCCCACCAAACCCATCCAGCGAATACATCCATCTTTCCCAAACTCGTCAAACAATGACACATATTCACTTACAAATAAGGCTTGGCCTATCGACTTTGTCCATGCTTGTTTTAGTGTAGCTCAGAATGCGCGGAAAGCAAAGTAATGTTTGGCTGAGTTCCAGGCTTTTTCTTAGAGAACTTAATGGGGAAATTCCTACTTTCATTTCTTGAAATTATTTAAATAGATGTAGAGATTGGTATGAATGCCTCTGTCAGATGCAGCAGATTGTTTGGTTTATGTTTGCTTGAGGAAATCTAAAATAAATATGGGTGCGGGAGGCATATTGTTCCATGGTGTGCCAGGATCTCTAACTCTTAATTCTCTGAAGAACTTCCGGGTTAGCCACCAGGGCACTCATTTCCAAGTGGCCCTCAAATAGGCAGGTTTAGGTTACAAGTGGTGAATTGATTGTACAAACTCACATCGGCTGGGGTCAATCTGAAGTCACTAAACAGCCTCAACTTTGCCCTAGCACATGCACACTTTAAGGTGTGGAGGGATAGAAACTCCTCACCCCTGGGGACCCAACAGAGTAATGTTGGAAAAAAGTTATTTGTTGTTTTCATGACAGAATAACATAATTGTTGGCAAAATATGGGGCATATTTACAAGATAATGACGCAGCGCAAGCTATCTTGCTGCGCCGAGCTGCGTCATTAGGAAAGTGAAGGGATGTGTCCTATTTATAACAATACAACACATCCTTGTGCTTTCCCCTGCGCTGTCGCACAATAGGCTGCCTAGCGCCAACACAGGCACTCTTGCACCATGGTGCAAGGGTGTCTGCGTTACAGCAATGATTGTTTTTGTTCAGGAAGGGACACCATCCTGCACAAAAACAATCTTTGATGGTGTTTTCCTCTTTCCATGTGTGCTGCAGAATGCAGCACACATATAAAGAGCAAAAAATGAGGAGAAATAAAGATATTTCTCCTCGTTGCGCCGCATTTATGCTTCCCCTGGGGAGGGAATCTGATGCATTTGCAGGTTTACAAACCTTGTAAATCTGGGAATGCGTCAGAATCCAAGGGTGTTGCATGGGAACACCCAAAGCAACATCCATGGAACGCCCCTTTCACACAGAGTAATGTGTAAAAAGGTGCCACATTTACAAGGCCATGAAAAGCCACGTAGGGTGGCTTTGCATGGCCTTGTAACTCTGGGCCAGCACACTGCGCCACCGGAGCATCAATAAAAGTGACACTCTGGTGGCGCAAGGGGATTGTAAATATGCCCCTATGTTTTTAATGGTTTTCTGTTTGAGGTTTTTGTTTCATTTTCTGGTACGCTGTCTTTTGTCTTTTCTACTTTTCTCAAATGTGCACTTTTCCATGTTCTTTTGATCAATTTTATATTGTTTTCATCTCAGCTACTGACAGCTTTAGCTGTCTATTGCCAGACCTATGGTTTCCAACAAAACATATACTTAGAGCGGGATTTGGGCCAGCCTCTTGCTCATGATTTGTTATCGATCTCACCTCTCTGCTTTATATTCAATGGCTTTCAAACCTATTCTTGTGTTTGCCCACCCAAGAGTATTTCAATCTCACAGTGTTCTGATTGGAAACTGTAGTCAGAGTGACGATTTCCCTGCTCCAGACGATCACCATTTCTTTCTGGGTGTTTTCTCCCACCACTTCTAGGCTGATTGCTCTTCCTAGGAATATCTCCAGTCTGCACAGTCTAAACTGGATACCTGAATCGGGACCCCCAACAAAAACCTATCCAATGAAAACTAAACAGTGTTCCTAATGGTCACATTTACCATTAAAGGAATCAACAATTGACTTCTCTGAACATCCTCCAGGGCCTCCATATTGAGTTCATAGATACATGTTTTTCTAACATTTGGCAGCAAAGCAGCCCCAGCATTCCCCTCCATGGCAGGATTCACGTGGAGCTCTCAGTGCTGTCCCAGGACACGTGTTTCACTTTTTTTTTTGTCCAATTAAAACATATTTGAGTTGATAACACCCTTATCTCCTTGAAAGTTGTTTCCCTAACATCTCAGCGAATTGCCTTTGAAGCCTCTCTCCTTTGGTCCTCCCCAGTTTGTGTGCTACACCCTCTGTTATCTGGTAAACCTGAGGTTCCCCATAACATGTACACTGGGCACAGTATTGAACAATGAGAGCCATACCAGCATCTTTCTGCAAGCTGACCTCAGTAGAAAAGAGGTATTTGTCACCTCTTGTCCGTGCTACCCATCTTTCCGCATTCATAGGAGACAGATCGTTCAATTTTTCCTACAAGAGAGGAATTCCAGGATGGACAGAGATTTTTGAGACACGGGGTCAATTACATTGTTTTTATACCTGGTCTATCCAGTTGGGTTAGGTCAGAGGGTACAGTAGCAAGTAAAAAGCTCTGGGGACGAATGGCATTTAATCCACTTCGTTAAGGTAACTGCGACACACAGAGCAGGAGACAGATTGGCTGTATCCTAAAGACGGGTTGTTGTTGTACGACTGGCGTAATTATTCTTCATTTATAATGATGTTAAACTTTAAAGGTAAAATAGTACCAAGTAAAATATATGATATATAAGTGGTCCCACTGCATTCTTCTGACGTCAGCTATCTATCATATATACAAAACATGACATACGTGCTAAACTGTAAATAGAGGAACAAGGCAGCTTGAAGTTGTGTCAAGATTCACCATATTTGTCGACGTGGTGCTGCACTGAATGGCATTTAGCATATGTGCAAGTAACGGATGTGAGGGTCTCAGTTTAAAGTCAATGTTGCAGGGCATTAGCAGGTGTATGCCTGGTCAACGCGAGGATATATAGCGTCAATGTAGACATTTACGATGGCACATGGGGGGAATTGTTAGGAAAATGAGAGGCATTATATGCAACGTTGCCATTTGCCACTCACCTGACAACATTGCGATTTCATGGACCAATTTGCTACGTGCAGTTTGCACTCTTTTTGCATCTTTCCTTACTTTTGTTGAGTTCTCCCTTTTGACATTTTTCTGTGTGTTTAGTTTTTCTAGGATTAAACATGCGGAGGATCTGATTGGTTTTCTGATAACCTCCTTTCAGCATGTATGGTGAACCACATCCTGTGTGTTTTGACGAGGGGTGTACGAAATTTGCATAATTAGCTTATGTATAATTATGGGAAATTTCGGGGAAATTACACAAAATTACTCGTAATTATGCAAAATGCAAATCTGACATTTAGTGCTTTATATATAATTTTGTGCAAAAAAAAAATAGCACAAAAACACACAAGTACCGCAAAAAATACCTGCTCATGTTCTTGTCATTTGTGTTGGTTCCGTGCTAAAAATTTGCCACGAACGCAGCATAATTACACAACGTGGCATAATGGTGCCATTTTGTGAATTTCATTAACAAGTGTAACCAGAAATTCCCCAAATTACCCCGGCATAATTTAATTTTACAGACACCTCGTCTTCTCCTGGTTCTTGCTCACATGTTTCCCCACTGACTGATTGGAAGCAGTGGTGTCTAAATATCAGCATTCCATGTTGTAAATAGCTGGGATATAGTTTGAAGGATTGCTCTGATGATTGCTAAACTCCTCGAATCCTGACAGGCTGAAGGAGTGCACCTATTGAGCTGCCCCATGAAGAGCAGTGCACATTACATTGTATACAACATGCATAAAAAAATACTGTGTCAGACTATCACTTTCTCTTTCCCATATCTCTGATTAACCCACTTATTATTACTTCTATCCTTAGACTTGGAAGTGGGTCCTGGCCCCAATCATCCTTTACCTCATTGAGCGACTGATTCGTTTTATTCGCTCCAGACAGAGAGTTGTAGTGACAAAGGTAAGAACTGGACAGATATAATTTCTATTTGCCCATCGCCTTCACATTAATTTCCTACTTTAATTGTAATCTGTGTAAACTGCTTATGTGTTTTCATTGCTCCTCCAACCATTTATTTTATCAATACTCCTAGATGTGTTTGGCTGCGGTTGGGATATGCCCACCAGCAGTAAATAGTCACTCTACATGTCCCTTAATCATCCTCATATGTGAACAAGCATTGGCATAGCCAATAGGTCTCGCTTTTGGGACCTTATAAGTATTTAGTTATGTAGCCCTACCAGCTCTAAGGTTGCTTATAAATAACCAGCAAAGGGATGAGGCATAGTAAGGGAAGGTGTTGTACTCGAATCCTTTCCTGCGCTGTTGAATGTTTTTAGTACTGACTAATCTGGTCAAAAACACTGCACACAGGCTCTTGGTGCCACAACCACAGGACCTAAACCGTAGCAGGTTAAGGAGCATGTTTTAAAAAAAAAAAATAGTTTTGAAGAAGTGCCATATTAGTCTCATAACAAAAAATCTTGCACATTTAGCTCCCGGGCTAAGTTTTGGAGGACATACACACTCGCGTATTATTCAATCTTTGAGTCAGCTGGCTGCTAAAAGAAGTGTATTCTCCTTGTGTAGACTGCACAGCTACATAGGTATGTAAACGTGGTGCTTAAGGGGGTCACATGTTAGCCAGGATTACATGTACCACTGTTTTCACTATTTGCCACCATGCACAGAATTGTACTGCAGCACATCATAATGTATCCCTGCTGCCCATTATGGTATAGACGTGTGCTAATTCACCAGTGATTGCCAACAATGCAAGCATGACAATGCAACCACGATATGCACATACTTATGAATCATGGTGCAAGGTAAGATCACCAATGCTGTTTTGGGTTTTTTTTTAGACCCCATCTGATGTATTGTATGGGAGTCATTTTAAGATGCATTTCCCAGTAGAACCGAAACATTTCCCTTCATAAACACTACAAGCCACGTGTTACAGAACTCACAATACCAATGAGACAGCAGAATAGAAAAACGTTTAACCCAATGCAGCAAAAATTACAAGGCTCGTGAGAAATCAACAAGATAGCAGCACTGCCAAATACAGAAATCACTTCCAGCTGAAAAACAGACAAGATAGTGCTGCCATACATAAAATACAGAAATTAAGAGCCACAAGAACGTCACTGGATAGCAGTACCACCAGCCAAGTCCAACAGAAATCGTGTGATCTGGAAGATGGCAGGATAACAAAACTTATAACCAACGCGCTACAGAAAGCAAAAGTAATGAGAACTCAAGAAGAAAGCAGCAATCAAATACAGAAAAAAATTAAACTTCCAAAGTATCATACGTTATCTATAGTACATCTCATGCAGAAGAGAGCTACTGTATCATGCATTGAGAGCATTACTAACAACCAGGGCCACGGACATGAGATCTTTGCTGCCTGCCTAGAAGTGCAAGAAACTGACAAGATAGCGAATCTACCAATTAATGTGCAAGAATAACATGAAATTAGTGCCCGCCAAAGTGTTACAGAAACCATAATAAATGCGAGACTGCTGGATAATAATACTGACAAATACAGTGTTACAGAAATTGCAAAAACTTGAAAGGATAATTGCATTGCCTAACAAAGTTATTGAAATCGCCGTTGTAGCAGATCTGTCAACCAAACAAAAGGAATTTGAGAAATGCACGAAAAACTAAACAGCAAAAATCACAACCAAGGGTTACAGACTCGTGAGACCTGATAAAACCAGACAATACAGGTTTGCTGCCAACCTAAAACTGAATCACATGATATGTCCGAGGACGAAAGGAAAGTTATACAGCCACCTACTATGGGAATCAGAAATCTTGAGCGCTGAAAAAAATTACATGACAGTAGTAGTACTTACCAAATAGAGCCATTACAACAGTTTCTACTGGAAATGTCTGCAATCAAGTTTGCGACTCTGGTCAAAGCATGGGCACCAAGGAGAGCATCCTTGTTGCGGTGGTGGCCCAAAGTTATAAATATATAAGCAGACCGACGCCCAAAATTAACAAGCATTGGCCACGCGGCCGTGAAAGTAACGCGGCCGTGAAAGCGAAAGTGATGGCAGGGACGCGCTCTGAGGTGGGGGAGGGGCAGAGCGAGGAGAGAGCAAGGCTTAATGAGCCATGAAAGCCACATGGCTGCTGCGCGCGTGCACGCGCTCGTGAACGCAAGCTTGAGGCCAGGAAAAGATTGTGGTAGCACTTTGAAAAGCCACTAACTAAATGTCTCGCAGCGCATGCGCTGGCTCAGCGAGACCTAAAAAGTAGCAGCATGTATATGTATGCCAGTCTATGAGTGGGGTGTTGGTGGTCTAGGAAGTGGTGGCGCCCTGCTGCTACTGCGAAAGTGAGCTAGATGCGTAAGTACGGTGCCAACAGGTAGGGGAAACACCCTATAACCCCTATGTGTGTGAAGGATAAATCCTGCACAAAGTAATGAGCCAAAGTCCTGAGGTGTTTCCTTGATGCTTTCAACTACTCAACTCAGAGCCACTGAGCTTGCATACATTTGACCAGCCGGGTCGGAATTATCACCGGCGGAGTGATCTATATTATCAACACACACAACAGGATCATCCCTATTTAGGTGCTTCCTTGTTATAAACTATTCGATCAGATTCGCAGAGCCACTAAATCTCCATTCATTTGACCAGCCGGGTCAGAATTATCACCGGCAGAGTGATCTATAACAATCTACACACACAAAGTACAGCCCTGAAGAAGTCGCGGGATACTTCCCTTTGTGACGAAACACGTGTTGGCTGGTTGCTCTCTTGATGTTACGTTGAATAAAAGACAAAGAACAGAGCTTTTTGAACTTTAATGACTTTAATGCTCACAAGATTTGATGAACTCTAACTAAGAACTCCTATACTTGTGCACAGGACTTAGGCTCATGTATATGTATGGACCAATGAGCACAGCCCATTTAGGAATCCATGTCTTTACTTAAGTATGGACGCATGTTTCCTGAGCAAGGGATACACAGCTGCTCCTGCTTTCTCAATGGGAGTCTTTGTCCAGGGTGACGGTGGTAACACTGAATGAACATTCTCATATCTGGAGTACACATTTATTTCAAACTACCTTGCAGCCTATCCCATACAGTAGAAGTCTTCAAACTGTGAGGCGCGCCCCCCTGGGGGTCCGTGAATGGTTTCCTAGGGGGGCGCGAATGCCTCTGCAATTACATGCAAATGAAGATGGCCTGGAAGTGCAGTTTCATTCATTTGCCACATTTCCAGGCTGTCTTTATTACACGCAGCCCTATAAATTGGGACTAAAAAGATTCGGAGTGCCCTGAAGAGAGGTCACCGAGTGTCAAGAAGATGGCAAAAGTAGTTGGCAAATACTGTCACTGCAGATGTCTGAGTCTGAAACCTGAGCAACACATTATTGGACCCTAGTTGACACTTTGGGGAATAGTGACCTTTGTACTGATAGTGCTGCGAGGTCCCAGCCTGTGACAGAAAGCACTGTGGATATGTAAGTTATTATTTTAACCTTGCATTACACACAGTCTAACATAGGCTGCTGCAAAATGATGCAGTGTTTGAGATAAAAACATGTTCCTATGAAATATAGTTTTTAGTAATAAGTAATCACACGCAGCCGCGGCCCGTGCAGGAAAGAGCGGTGGGGCGGTAATGCCGGGCGGGGTAGGGAGGGATTTCGACGGATGATGACGAGGGAAAATTAATTATTTATTTAATTTTCCCTCAACATCATCCGTCCAAATCCCCTCCCACCCGGCCCCACCGCTTTTACCTGCACGGGTCACGGCTGTTCACACTGTACCTAATGCAAGCATTTTTATAAGTATCTCCATTAGTACAGAGTTCAGCTGATAACATCCCTACATTACCTCTCAAAAAGAATCTTTGTCACCATGAAGCATTAAGCAGGGCCATTGGAATTATGTGGCAAGAGAAAACCAAATTATGCAGCAGGGTTGACTCAATTATGCAAGAAGAAAAGGTAGATTAAGCGGCGTAATCCGGATCATTCTGTGGTTAGCTTTACTACTTTTTTTGTCATTTTTACTCATGGTAACACTGTCATGGGAAATATTATACCTCATTAGTACCAGTTTAGCACCCAAATTCATCAATAAGCAACTGCAAGATGACCAATCAACCTTTATGAAGGGCCTTCTACTGCTCCGGAACACATGTCGCCAGCCACTTTTTAAGCAACTTTTGATTCGTTTGAACTAGAATCACATGTTTTTGTTAAAATCTGCAGATTATGCAGCAGATGATGGATTATGTAGCAAATGCGGTAAACCCATAACTATGCGGAAAACACTGCTGCCTCAGAAACTCATAATTCCAGTGGCCCTGGCTTTAAGTGACTCAATTATTTAATGGCTGGTAAGAGGATGTAGCGTAACGGCCAGAACGGGTGACTTTGAAGCTGGGGAACCATGTTCGAGTCTTGGCGGGCGGTTCAAGCATCCTGTGATTCTAGACAAATCACTTAATTTCCCCATGCCTGGAAAAAAATGAACGTGTCCGTCTGTAATGCAACTGGTGCTCATGTGAAGTGCTCTGATACCTTCAAGTCGAGTTTGCGCTATATAAAACTTTTTAAAAAAAAGCTTGTTTCTGTTTTTAACTGTCTGCACTACCACCCCACCCTTGCTTTCAGGCAGATGCACCTTAAAGTCAGCATTAACGATTCAGGGGCAGTTGCTTTTGTAAAAGGTGAATCCAGGGGGTGGCAGGGAGGAAGTCAACAGGGTTCCATTCAGATGCAGAGCCCTGATCCTCTCAACCCCTAGGGCCTCAGAGTAATGGTCCAGCAGAAAGAGGAAACAAGTGAGATTCATAGATATACTCAAAGAGATGGCCCAGAAGAGGAAGCACTGTGTGGGGGCTCATTTTTCTGGTTACAAATGGCCAGTGACCACTTCATCAGAGAGATACCCCAAGGAATGGACGATATAAGGGAGAATATTTTATATATATATATATATATATATATATATATATATATATATATATATATATATATATATATATATAAAGGGCCATCCATTAGTGCAGCAGGTAATGCTGTCAGCTGTGTAAGTGGCCACTGCTGCTCAGTTATGGCTGTCTTACCATGAAGTGGAGTGGGTGCCTATTTTCCTTGTTAGCATTAGAGCCCAGGTCACTCTAGCTTCTTTTTAACACAAAAGGGCAGAAAGAAAAATTGGTACTGCAGGTACAGTGGTACCAGAAACAGAGGTATGAGGAACCAACTAAACCTTAATTATGGCTGTTTACTATCCTTCCTGGTATTAGGACCCTATTATGATTAGGGGGGGTCGGACTTCCATTGTCCCGCCGCAGCCGCCAGGGAACCGCCGTTCCTTGGCAGTGGTGCAGCAGTTAGGCGGCATCAATATACTTGGCGGGACCACAGCAATCCCACCAAACATATTAGGAGTCTCCTCTCTGCCATGGTTTTCATGGCGGTTCCTCATCCATGAAAACCCTGGTGGAGAGGAAACAAATGGGGCTCTACGGGGCCCCCCTTGTGTCTCTGCGCCCTGGGGTGCATGCAGGGGGTCACAACATGTGCCCCCTGTGTACATGCACCCTGGTTCCTGCACAGCATGAACATTTCAGTCCATGCCCTGCAGGAACTGTTTTTGGCATTCCAACTGAGGTGCCCCTTATCAGGGCACCACCGTGGGAACATCAAAATAAAAGCCCACCAGACACGAGTTACACTTGTAATCTGGCGGGCGGCCTGACCATGGCTTTGGCGGTGCGGCAGTGGGACGGACCCGGCGCTGCAGCGCCAAAGTCGTAATCAGGCCCTTAGTGTGGTTTATGAGCAATAGTAAAAGTACTCATGAAATGATCTCATAAGCCATGCCCCCTGGCCTCAGCCTTTTCCCTCCCGCTCACCCAATCCTTGCCGTAAAGTTTTGGAGGGGGGCCTGACTTTCAAACATTTTGCTTAGGGGGGCTTGGAGCAAAAAAGTTTGAAGACCTCTGCCATAGGGGATTATGTAGGTCTGATTCACAAGTTCTATTCATAGAGCCCTATTGACAAACATTTTGTAATATGTATAGTAGTGCTATAATACTACTACTAAAGTACTCCTAAGTGCTGTTCACAAACCTAGAAGAGTAAATCTTCACCTCCACCTCTCCTATCTTTTGTATGGGGTGATCCTCACATGCTTAGTAGTAAATGTAGGAGAGACTGGGGGGAAATGTCATAAAAAATAGGCATCCTTACTACTAAATAGGAGGGATTTAAGGAGGAGTAAGAAGAGGTGTAGGGAGAGTTAGGGTAGGGTTTAGAAAGGGACATGCACCCCGTCACAAAAGCGAAAGCCCACTTCTATTAAGAAACTGCTCTTCTAAATTTACTACAGCCAAATAGGACCCAAAACAGTAGTAAATGTACTCCAGCTCAGAGCTGGAGTAAGTCCAGCATCAGATATGGCCAACTACCGGCTGAGTCAGGGGACTGTGAGGAGATAAAGTACCGCTGCCTCGCTACGCCCCCCCATCCCTGCTCTTGTACACTACTGCCCCCTTTCCCCCCTCTCCCCACCCCAGATCATCATAATGCTTGAAATTGTACATAGTCTGAAGATGCTTGCCTTCACTGTAACCCTACGTGTGCTCATGTCATGCTGTATTATGTTATCTGCAGCACTGCTATGTCATGTATGTGTCTATGCACTACTGATTCGTGATTGTCCATGTACTGCTCATATTTGTGTAAATAAAAAACAGTTTATTAAAAAAAAGATATGGCCAACTACCGGTACTGCAACACCCTCCCATAGCAAATAATGCTTCTTTTTGGCAATAGTAAGTTACACACATACATTTGGCTCCACCCAGTATTAGGGGTTGGAGATATGTAAGTCTACACTGTAAATGGTGAATAGTCAAAATTAGTAAAGTTACTCAATTGTGTAAGAGTAAACTTACATGTGTAACTTACTCACAAGTGTAAGTTAACTTTGTGAATAGCTCCAATAGTGTAGAAATTAAGTTTATGGTTTGAGGAGGGTACTCTGAAGGTTAAATGAGTAAGTATGGTAGGTTCCTTGTGAGCACATATTCAAAGAACTACCCTCAATTTTCTGCAACTCAGCGCTTGTATTGCAGCACCATAGAAATGAAAGGTGTTATACTTTTACAAAGTACATACAAGGGACGAATACAGGACATTAGTTATGGAACAAATATAGAGCTGCTGTAAATAAAAGAAGAGCTCTACATAGAAGGAATGCGGCAAGCAATATAATTCTTACAATGACAAAACAATGTTACCCTAAAACCTTTTGCAAGATGGCTCTTAATAGATGTTTAAGTTCAAAGCACATATATATTCAGCAGCCTTTTTAGATTTAACATATAATGATTATTAAAAGAACTCACATGAATAATATTTGAATCATAAAGTATAGTATCACTTATACTACCTTACTGATGTTGAAGATTATCAAGGCGTGTGACATAATAAATGTCGATCAGCCAATTGAGGCCCTTGGTATGAATGGACAGGTTAATGTGATATTTAAGGGTTGTTCAGACATTCTCTACTGACTTTACTATTAAGTCTTGAAGATCTGTGATATTCTTCCTAAATGAATGGGCAGTATCACTTTAGCTGGGAAAATAGGGGATCAGAGATGTCTCTCAAATTCAATCCATTGTGCAGGAAAAATTGGTATCCAAACATCTCCTGTGGCACGTTATGATCTTGGCTGATGAGAATTAATTGATCCCATCTTACTTGGGGGAGCGAAGGTTCATAGCAGGTCCTCCCTCCTTGATACATTGCTGTAAAACCATTCTCGTAAATACTCATAGTTACCAGGTCACAGTTTGAAAGCCTGATATGCCCATTTTCATGTGGGTGTATTTGTTCATTTATATTTATTCTACTACTTGCATGAAAATTGATTTTAATCGCAATGACTAAGCAAACTTGAAAAACAAAGCAGAAAATGGCTTGTAACAAAGGTATCAATCAGTCTTTATGTTGTTATCACATTGTGCAGCATCTGTGCCTAAAGCATTGACAGAACCACTACAGCTGAGGCTATCTTTAAACTGTTATCATACCTCAGACCAGTGCTGGGTCGCATTGCTTTCTGCATCGCAGTCGGGACATAGATCTCTCTATGGTAATGTATAGGGAAAAATAAAAAGTTTATTAAACTTTTAAAAATAGTGAAACTATTTTTATATCACATATTAATTTAAATTAGTTTTATATATTTCTTTTAAATGTAGAACAAAATTTTTAAAAAGCTGCAGCACAATTAACTTCATTTTGAGTTAAATCTTTAATTGATTTAAATATATTAAATTAAACAAAAGAATCTGAAGTTTAAATTAAAAAATAAATTGCCACCTAAAGTAAAAAAACGTTCTTTTTATTATACACTAATAGTTATTAAAAGTGAAGTACAGAATTAATAAAAAGTGATTCAATTATATTTTAATAAAAAGTTTCATTAATGTTTAAATTTTAAAAAGTTATTAGAACATTTTATAACTAAGTATACATATTTTGTATTTTTAGATATATTTTAACATAAGGTTTTAAAAAAATATTTGTAACTATTTTAGATAATTTATTTTATCCTATGGGGTTTCATTTTATGCCATACTTCCATTATTTTCTACGGGAAGGTGTTGCAATATCAGTGGTTGGCCACATGTGGTTCTGGAATTACTATTTTTTTTTTTGGCAGTAGTAACTTACACTCATAAATTCGGCATAGACCCCTGTTTTAGGGTGGAGACGTGTAAGTCTATACTTTTGAGTAACTTTACACTAGGATTTTGTGAATAACCCAAAGTAGTAAAGTTACTCAAAAGTGTAAGAGTAAACTTACACATGTAACTTACTCACAAGAGTAACTTTCCTTTTGAATAGCCCCATTTAATTCTTTCCATGTCCAAAAGAAGAAAACATCTTCTAAGATTGATGTTTGGGCCTACTAAGCTATTGGATGTTCAAGGTAGATGATTTGGATTTAAGGAAGATGATAGACAATGCAAATATGTTTCAAAGAAGTTTGACACATTAGACTTTAGCGTGTGCCCATCCCAGGAACATTCTGTTATAGATCAGTTAGGATTAAACATTGAATTAATTGGTAGCGTGAATCTCTACTCCAGGTTCACTATCTTCCAGAAGAGGTCACAATATGGGAATAAGGTATTTGGAGATTTTAGCGTGTCTTGCACTTCAAGCACAGAATTTCCAGAAGGAGCCACTTCAGAGGAATAATGTACAAAACATTGCCTGTGCACACCTGCTCTCCATGCTCAGACTCTTCCAGCAAAGATCAGATTTTAGGAGTAACAGTGATTGCGTGTGTACAGTTATTCTCCAAGCTCAGCATCTTAAAACAGATGTTGGTTAAGGAAGTATCTATTTCTATTGGTAGTCACTCCAGTTTTCCAAGCTTCCTTTCAGATATTGGCAGGTCTGAACCTATGAAAATGTTCGAGTAGTTAGTACTGTAAGATCGTGTGGGTAAAAATGGATGTGTGATTAGTAAGACAGGAGCTACTATCAGTGCAGAGAGTGGATAAATGACGTGTATAAGGAACACGTATGAAGAAGACCTTGTGGTAGTATTATCACTTGCAGCTCTTCTACTTCAAGGAGCATGCTTCTTTGCCCATGACTTCACCATTACAATGCTAACAGATGAGCAGAGCCTAAAATTGATAGGTAAGATTAGCTTTTTTTAAAGGAAGACTACGGTGAACATACCCAGGTTTCTGGGTAAGATTCTGTGTACAGGAAGATGCTGTCATGTTCATGCCAAAACTTTATGGTCCCTCCTACAGGCTGTGATACACCCATCCAAAGTGCTGGAGTTGCAAATGAAAAAGAAAGGCTTCCGGATGGAAGTTGGACAGTACATCTTCATTAACTGTCCCTCGATATCCCACCTGGAATGGCATCCTTTCACCTTAACCTCTGCCCCAGAAGAGGACTTCTTCTCTGTGCATATTCGATCAGCGGGAGACTGGACCGAGAACCTTAACAAGGCCTTTCAAGAGCTGACACCATATGGACCAAAGTAAGAAGTCTTGTTCTCTCTCATTAACTACTGTTTGTGACATGAATAATAAAAATATTGAAAATTAGCTATTGGCGCAGTGACTGCTGCACGAGACAGTCTGGTTTATATACATAGAATTAACCACACAGTGCAATATGGTGAGCAAAGGGAAGTCATGACGAGGGTACTCCCCTGGCAATTGATTGTGAGAGTGTGCAAGGAACTTTTGGCAGGCTTAACAAAATCAATTATGTTAATAACAAAAGTTACTACTGTCAGCATTAATATTATTTTTACAAAAGGGATACCTGTTTCAAAACTGCTGTAGATTGTCAGGAAAAAAGCAACGTAGTATTTCTACTCACAATCAAAGGCGTAGGGAAGCACACGCTATACCAGCTTAAGCAGGGGGGTGCTTGGGACAGATTAATTGTTTTACGGCCTTTCTTAACTTTCATCTGTTGCTCGAATGTCATTAGAAGTCAGAAGGAGAAACTTAGAAATACTAGAAGAATAAAGTACCAGGATATAACTGTGCGTGAGAGAAGCTTAACTCAGTAACAAAAGGTAGAAAATGTATTTAAATAAAAAATAAAAATAAGTTGGATGCAAAAGCTGCAACAACAGGACAGAAGGAAAGCAGAATGCAAATAAGTAAAGAAAGAAAGTTAAAAGGAAGAAGGATGGAACGTAAGTACAAAAGAAAAATAGGAGGATGAAAAAGGAAAAAAGGAAGAGAATGGGAAGATAAGAAAAGCTTAGAAAGAAGAATAGAAAAAAGAAAGGAACAAAGAAATAAAAATAAGAGATGGAAGGAGAGAAGGAAAGAAAGAAAGCAGAAAATAAAATGGAAAGTAGAAGTGACGGATGGAAGGGCAAAAGAAGGAAAGAAGAAAAGAAAGAATTAACAAATGGAAGGGATACAAAAATAAAGAAGGATGGAAAGAAGGGGTGAAGGAAGGACAGAAGGGCGATAAAAAGAAAGGACGAAACAATAAGGGAAGAATGGGAAGACAGCAGCAAAGAAAATTAAACAAGAATATTGAGAAGGGCAGAAAGCTAGAAAGGTGTACTCAGAGAATAAAAAAAAAGAATGGACAGAATGAAAGGAAGATAAAAAGAAGTAATGAGGAGAATGGAAATAGAGGAAATATATAGAGGGTAGGAAAGAAAAAAGAAAAGAATGAAAGAAATAAGTTAATGCTGGTAAATGTGCAGTTTTGCCAAATTCTTTTAAAATAATGCTGCAAAATGTATCATTTTAAAGCATTGTACTAAGGGGAAAAATTCCACGGGCTCTTTAATAGAAAGTGTCAGGATCACTAACTTTGTTAGGATATTTTGGGGGAGATTTACAAACATTTTGCGCTGGGTTAGCGTCTCAAAAGTGACACTAACCAGCGCAAATTTCTTTTTGCTATTTACTTCCCATCGCAAACCTTGTTTTGCGCTGGAAAGCACCCTCAAAGTAGCGCAAAGCAACACAAGGCACTGATTTGCGTTACTTAGCACCGAGAGGGCGTTACATGGGTGGAACATGGGTGTTCCCATGCAACCACCCATGCCTTTTGACGCAAAACCATATTTACAAAGATTTGGAGACATGGTTTTGCGCCAAAAGTTAACACCTCTTCAAAGGAGGCGCTAACAGGGGAAATGTTTTCATTTCTCCATGCTTTTCCGACTTAGCATGCATGCTTCACTGTGCAGCACGCATACAAAGTGGGAAAAGCTTTCCGTCGTGTCTAGACATAGTATTTTGTACAAGAAGGGTACCCTTCCTGTACAAAACCTATGCTAGACTCATGCACACACCCTAGCACTATGGCTCTAAGGTGTGTGCATGGTGCACTGCCGCTGAAATCAACGCCGGCACGAGGAAAAGGGCAGGAGAGTGCCATATCTCTGAAGAAATGGCGCTCGCCGGCTCTCTCCCTGCCGCGCAACGCAGCGCAGCCTCGTCGGGGGTTGTGCTGCGTTGCGTGACTTTTTTGTAAATCTCCCCCTTTGTGTCTTGTGGCTCAAATTTTATTTTCCTGGCTACTCCCTTGCTTGCAATGCATGGTATTAAATTGGCTGGACTAGACACTGTTTGGATACTATTTATGGAAGAAGCCGATTATACATTTATGGATCAAAAAATGTAGAGAGTACCTTTTCCTTCATATGCAAAACCTTTTTGCACGCGAGTGTTTCCTTCCCTCACACGATCTGCTGAAACTTGACATTTCTGTACATTTTCTCACACTATAGATAGCAACTAGGACTGGATAATTCAGGTCTAGTACAAAGGCCCAAATATGTGTGTGAAAAGCATTGGAAATGGAGGCGAATACCTACACTTATAACCGTGGTGACGTTAACCTTATATGTGTGAATGGACCACTTCCGTTAAGAAAAAAACACGAGGTGACAGTCATACGGAAATATCTCCATTCTTGGCAGATTTTCTATACTCCCACATGACATTACTATATTTAAAAAAATCCAATTCTGAGTTTGTGAATCAAAATCGGAAATTGTGAGCAGACATTTTCACGTTTATGTCCGGAATACTGATTTATGTGCCCTTGTTAACTGAACGGTGAACTGTCCTCTAATTCCTGTTGAATCTCTTACTTTCCCACCTTCCTCCCTGCTAAAGACGAATTTGTGGTGTTCATATTTTTTAACATATGATATTTTCACCAACAATGTAAAGTTGTTTTCAAAGCCTCACTCGTGTGTATGTATGTACCTTTCCTGCAATAAATACCCCAAAGAGCTTTTTCTCAAAATGCTTTAGCCGAAATTGATGCAGCCGAGCAATTGTGGGAGGAAGTGCTTAATTTGAGCTTATGGTTGCCAGTGGGGACCACCGGCACTCATTTTCAGGGAAGAGCACTTATTTTTCCTCATCATTTATCGAGAGCAAGAGAGGGAAAACACACAAAGGGGAAAGAAGGAGGAAGAGAAAGAAAGAAAAAACATTACAAAGCGGGAAGTAGGAACCTGCAAGAGGGAGATAAAGGGGCAGGGAGTGTCTGGTAGTGTATTAAAGAGGCATGAGGTGGATTCAATATAAAATACCCTTGGTATTTGGAGCGCTGACATTTATTAGTGCTGGCCGCGTGCTTCTGAGCAGAGCATTATACATTGGAACTCATTCTTTTATAAATTAAGCTCTGCTGGGAGGCCTGTGGTATGCGGGTCAGTTTTCTTTGTTCTGTTCGTCAGATAAATGGAGGGAGACCTCCATGCCCCTCGCTTCTCTTTTTTGTTTTAATTTGTTGCCAGGGTTGTTGTTCGACCTTCTCTTTCTCACTTTACCTTTTTGTCATGTATAAGATGTATAAGTAAAGACAAATCTGATTGGTTGTGGTCTCCCAAATTTAGAGTTTGTTTGGTAATTGGACCAAGAGTGAGGCCCTGACTACTAAGATGTAACATACTGTGAAACCTAATTACTGTGTGTTACGAGTTCCTCTTCCAAAGGCACAGGTTTACCTCCATCATAAAATGCAAAAACATTTAGGGCCATATGTACTCTTCCCATTCCCAAACCAAGAATGTGCAATTTGTACACCAACTGGGTTGCGGATGCGAATGCAGTTTGTGATGTGACCTATGTACTAATAGATTGGATCCCGACTTGTGCACAACAACCTGCCTAATGAATATCAATCAGGCAGATCACAATTTGTGACCCATGGTGATTGGCTACAAATACAGGAATGGAGGCCTTGGAGGCACAGCCGACCTAAATTCTTGCATTTGCTTGCCGAAAGGGAAAACAGTTTTCCTTAAAAAGCAGCCTGTGTTCATTAGTGCTGCTTTAAAAACAAGCATTTGCAATGCAATAGGTCTCGCCTTTGGGACCTTTTATGTATTGAGCTATGCAGCACATTAGCCTGGGTGCTGAAACATCTACTGTTCTTTAACATGGAGGAAAAGTAAGCAAAAAAAGTGCGTGACACGCCAGGAATGGGAACACATGGAGAGAAATATTGCCTTTCAGCAGGAAATGGTATAGTCCAAAGCTCTGTTTTTAATATAAAATCAGGGCCTTCAGTGGTCATATCACTGAAAATACAAGATTTGAAAAAAATATTATTGTCTACGGGTGCTCATGGAAGACAATTTCTATGGACTGGAATCTAGAGAAGGCTAAAGTGATTCTGGTATTTTACTTACCTCTGCTGGTCGTTTTCTATCAAGAAAGTTAAATAGAGGCAGTTGTTAGAAAAATTTAAAAAAGAAAGTCCCTAAGGAGAAAGCAATTCTGGTATTTTATGTTATGTTATGTTATTATGACTTGTATAGCGCACATATACCCTTAGGTGTCTTGGCGCTTCCGGTCTCCATATTACGTTACAAACCACTGATCCTAAAAGAGCCATGTCTTTAGTTGCTTTCTGAACTCCAGGAGGGAGGGAATTTTCCTAAGATAAAATGGGAGGGAGTTCCATTCCTTTATGGTATTGTAACTAAAACTCCTCCCACCCCAATTCGTTTTTTAATTCTGACAGTAGGCATCAAATTTAAATTTGCCGATCGTAAAGATCTATTGGGGGAATACCACCTGAAGAGGTCCCATAGAAATTTCGGACCTTCTTTGTGAAGGGCCTTGTGAGCGATACAAAGCGCCTTAAATTTTACCCGCTGACCGACTGGCAGCCAATGCAGGTCCTGAATCCCTTTGCAACTGACTGATTCTTGGGGATGTCCAATATGAGTCTTGCTGCAGCATTTTGTACCATTTGCAACTTTCTAAGGAGAGAGGATTGAATGTTAATATAAAGGCCATTGCAATAGTCAAGTTTTGATAAGACTAGAGAGGTCACAACTGTCTTTCTAGATTCTTTAGGAATAAAAGGAAGTATTTTTTTAAGGTTTTAATCATGAAGTATGCGGAAGACACCACTGTGGACACTTGGGGTTTCAGGCTCAGTTTGTCGTCTATAATAACTCCAAGATTTTTAGCTTTAATTACAGGTGAAGGTGGGGGCCGAGATTGTCTGGCCACCACTCAGGGGACCAAGGTGGAAAGAGATTTCCAAACATGATCACTTCCGTCTTGCTTGAGTTCAATTTCAAGCAGTGATTGCTCATCCAGCTACTTAACTTAATCATACAATCGTGAAGTTTTAGAGAATGATTAATATCCTTATCTATTGTCGAGATTACCAACTGGGTATCATCGGCGTAGGTGGTAGGGATCAAATTAAAACTTCTAATCAATGGTGCCAATTCAGCCACGTAAATGTTAAAAAGCGTAGGGCTCAACGATGAGCCCTGAGGGACCCCGCACGGCAGTATAAAAGGTGCCGACTTAAATTTGCCTAGGTGGACAGATTGGGATCTTTCTGATAAAAAGGATGTCAACAGGGAGAGGGCTGCTCCTCCTATCCCTATTGTTTTTAGTCGCTGGACCAGAAGAGCATGGTCAACAGTATCAAATGCTGCGGATAGGTCCAGCAGTATAAGAACTGCTGACCCACCGAAATACAAAGAGGATCGAATTTCTTCTGTGGTTTTAATCAAAGCCGTTTCCGTACTATGATTGGCTCTAAAACCGAACTGGCTATGATCTAAAACTTGGCTGTCCGCAATAAAGGTAGAGAGTTCTGCATTTATAATTTTCTCAATTATCTTTGCAGGCAAAGGAAGTCTTGCGATAGGTCGATAATTGGTAGGGTCAGTTGAATTCAAATTAGCTTTTTTTAGAAGAGGCAAAATACAAGTCTGTTTCCATATAGTGGGGAAAGATCCTTGTAAAATCATCTGGTTAAACAGCTTAGACAAATAAAGTCCCATGAATTGGCTAATACTATGTAAAATTCTAGGGGACAAGGATCTTCTGGTGAACCTGATTTGGCCATGGAAATAAGTTTAACTATTTGAATTGCTGATGTGGGAGTAAAATTAAGAAAAGACAGATTAGCAGTGTCTTCTTGCTCTATATTAATGTGTGACTTAGAGTGGGCAAATTGGTTAAAAATTTGATCTACCTTAGATTTAAAAGTATGAGCAAGAACATCACAAAAATCTTGACTATGATTAGCAGACTCCTCTTTCATACCTGAGGTCAAAAGTTTTACAGTTTGAAAGAGTTGTTTGCTGGAATTCCCAGCTTTTTCTATCTGTGATGTGTAATATTGGCTTTTCTCAGAAATCAGCTTTCTTTTAAAATCTAAGAGCAAAGCTTTGTACTTGTCCTTCTCTGGTGCTTCATAATGTTTTCGCCATATTCTTTCTTGCCTTCTGCAAGCCTGTTTGTCTAATCTAAGGGCCTCTGAAAACCACGGAGCTGAAGGTGTTTTCCTATTTTTATTGATCATTGTAATAGGAGCAAGTTTCGAACAATTAGAGTCTAACCATGTAGTATAGTTTACTGACCTCTACTGGTTGTTTTCTATCAAGACAGTTAAATAGAGGCAGTTGAACAGAAAAAAAAAGTCCCTAAGCGGAAGCAGACAAGTCCTAGGGCTGATCTCCAGAGCCCACAAAGTACATACACATATAAGTATATACTAAAGTATATACAAGAGGTCTCGAATGCCCGACCTAAAAATCCAGTTCGCAAAGACTTAGAGGGAGCAGGCAGTGGTCCTCTGGACAACTGCGTGCTCCTCCTGAGGCCACCAGCACAATTGCCAAAGAGAAAACTATCTCAAGGGGGGTGGCTTCCTCCTCACAAATCTTTTCTCACTCCAGTTTCAAGTCGGTTACTGACCAAACGTTTACGACCTCAAACCATTAATACATGTCTTTCCGAACTGCAAACAGAACGACTACTTTTTGATTCAGAAAGTATTACATAATCCTTTTTACGAGCCAGAAAGAATTTTCTGACTTGTAAAATGGCTAAACACCCTGTTGTGGTACTGACTTAATAGTGGTAGTAATTTTGTAAATCACAGAGTTTTGTCATTACAAAAGGAATCTGTAGTCTTGCCTTTAGGTTTTTTTTTCAGTTCTGAAGAGAAGTACTTGTATGAATGTGAATAAACGACGAAATATGTTGGAGATGAAAAATATGTACCTTCAGGAACATTTTGCCAAGCACTATTAAGGAGACAGAAGTGTTTAAAGTTTCAATAGCTGCTTGCGAAACAATGCAACAGTTGAGATTTTTGATTAGCCAATACCAACTTCTACGAGCAAATATTTACAATTCTTTATGACATTTCATCACTCGACCTCACTCAACACTCTTAGATATGGGTAATAGCTACCCATTCTTAGTTGTTTATGGCGAGATGGTAGTTGGATCTTAAAACCTGACTATTCAAATAGAGACACAGACTGCACTAAAGCTTAGCTTGAGCAATAATGTCTGAACCAGGAAGAAATGTAGGAACAAATTAAATACTCTAGCTCACTTCTGAACTATTGAACCAACGGCGATGGTTTATATCACTTCCTTAATGTACTTTGCTCACAACAAAGAAAACATGACATTAAATATGGCGCGCCCATAATTTCCAAACATAAATGTAAACGAGCTCATTCAAACAAGCTTATTTTTTTGTTTTAATCATTACAATATAAAATCATATTGGACTGTGTACATTAAATTAATATGTATTTTAGACATACAGGACTCTGTCGGTCTAGAAAAGAAAGCTAAAATTTGACCTAAGTCATACACGGTCCTTTTGAAAATGAACCACAACAGTACAACTAACACCAATATACATGTAGAAAAATAAACCTAACTTTCAAGTATCAATTTTATATATTTTTTTCTTTAATATGGGCAAATATGGCGCGGAGGTGAATATTACAATGCATTAAAACCCAAGGCTTGTTTGCAAAGTAACAATTTTTAATCCTTGCTAATTAATCACCCCTCAAAGGAGCAGCTCTTATCTGCCACCTTCATGGACTAACAAGTGAACCAAGTAAGAGGAAATTCCACATTTGTAAAATCTGCATCTACTAAATGTTGTACAGGTACAAAATTTACAGACATTCCTTGGAGATAGGCATCAGTTTGACTAGTGTCCTCTAAAGAAGCTCAGAATGATCATAGACGCAATACTCAGCAGCATGACCATTTCTTCTTACCATTTCCAGGTCATCACCAGTGCCTTTGCTGTTCTAGATAAGAATCTATACAACCCTCCTTTACAGACTTTATTTTTTTAATTTATTTAGTAGCTTATAAAGCGCACAGCTACCCCGACGGGGGTGTCCCAGCGCTGAGGCAGATGGTAGATGACAGACTGGAAGGGGAAAAGCTAGGTGCTGGTGAAAAACCAGTTTTCAGGGCACGCCGAAAAGTTAGTTCTGACTCCGATAAGCAGATGGAGAGAGGCAGGGCATTCCAGAGTTTAGAGGTTCTAACCGCAAAGGCTCTGCCACCTGTCCTGGCCTTACGAAAGCGGGGGATAGCAAGGAGACACGGATGGTTAGATCTCAGGGTCCGGTCGTGATGGTAATGCTGGAGTCTAGCTCTCAGATACGCCGGGCCTTGTCCCCGGAGTGCTCTGAATGCCAGGGTGAGGGCCTTGAATTCAATGCGCTTGATCACAGGTAGCCAGTGATGGTTCCTCATGTGGGAGGTAATCGAGTGTCGGAAAGGTATTTTACAGATCAATCTGGCAGCAGCATTTTGTATAATCTGCAGACGCCGAGTCAGATAGGCGGGAACACCCAGATAGAGACTGTTAGCGTAGTCCAGGTGGGATGTGATTAGAGCATGGACCACTGTTCGATGGCACTTCAGGGGAAGGAAATGGAGGAATTTCCGCAGCGTGCGCAGCTTCCCAAAGTATGAGGAGGAGACATGCCTGATTTGTGTTTTACAGGAGAGTTCGTTGTCGAATCTGAAACCGAGATTTCTCACCGAGTCAACAGACTCGGGCGGAGGATTCATCTCCCGAGGCCACCAAAGCCCTGGGGGGGAGGTGATTTTTGGTTAAAAAAGAGTACCTCGGTTTTGTCAGAATTAAGCTTGAGACAGTTCCGTGACATCCAGGCCGAGATATTACTCAGGCAATTTCTAAACTTGAAAAAAGCAGCTTCCGAGTGTTCCTCGAAAGAGAACACCAGTTGGGTGTCGTCCACGTAGGAGACCACCCTCACCCCACAGGATTCCACCAACGCCGCAAGAGGTGAAAGGTAGGCGTTAAAGAGAAGGAGACTCAAGGCAGAGCCCTGTGGAACCCCGCAGAGCAAGGGTTTCTCGTCAGAGAAGAAGGGACGAAGAAAGACTCGTTGAGACCGGTTTCCCAAAAAGGACTGGATCCAGGACAGAGCCGTGCCCTGAATACCCACATCTCTTAACCTATCAATGAGGATAGGGTGGGCCACTGTGTCGAAGGCTGCGGACAGCTCGAGTAGCACAAGCATAGCTGCTCTGCCCAAATCGAAGCTCTCCCGGATACTCTCGGATACTTCTAGGAGGGCAGTCTCAGTGCTGTCGCCAGCTCTGAAGCCGGATTGAGAGTCGTGAAAATGATTTCTGGATTCCAGATAGTTGGAGAGTTGCTCTTGGACTATTTGTTCGAGGATTTTTGCAGGTGCTGGTAGAAGGGAAATGGGTCTAAAATTTTTAAAAACAGCAGGGTCAGCATCAGGTTTTTTGAGGATCGGCAGAAGATAAGCCTTTTTCCACACTGCCGGGAAAATTCCTGAGCTCAGTGAGGAATTCCAAATCTGATTCAGTGGGGCATTGATGCAATGTGCCAGGATTTAAAAAAACTGAGCCGGACATGGATCGCTAGGTGACCCGGATTTGCAGGTTAGAAGTTTTTGCAGCGAAGCATCAAGAGAGAGGGCGGAAAGTGGACATTGCATCATTGCTGACCGACAAAGCCGTAGGCTCTGAGGTGGTCTGTGGGGGGGGGAAGGTGGTGTATATAGCATGGATTTTGTCCTGGAAGAAGTCTGACAGTCCTGTGCACAGGGAAGCGGTAGGGAGCACTGTACTGGCAGTGGTGGATGGCTTAGTGAACTCTTGAGTGATTTTAAAGAGGGTTTTAGCTGAATTCCCCGCTAAACTGATCTTATTGGTTAAGTAGTCTCGTATGGTGGAGCGCTTGAGTTTGTGGAAAACTTTCAAGGCTTTTTTATATGCCAACTTAGCAATGGGGTCAAAGAATAGTCTCCGAGGACGCTCCAATTTTTTGCAATGCTTTTGTCAACGCGGAGCTCAGGAGAGAACCAGGGGGCTGATGGCCTCTGCCTCGAGGAAGAGACAGGTCTAAGGGGGGCAACAGTGTCTAAGGCTGAGGATATCCAGCTATTGAAGCTTACTGAGTCTGTGTCAGGGTTGCCTGACAGTTGGAGCGGTGTAGTGGAGAGTGCAGGTGTCATGCTATTTCTAGTGACGTTACGCCACAGCCTTCTTTTTTCTAGGATTTGATGAAGTCTGGGAATACAGGAGTTCAGTGCCAGGCTGAATGGTACTAGGAAGTGATCCGACCAGGTGAGCGGTAAGGGGTGCTCAACTATCAGATTAGGATCGTTAGTAAAAATAAGGCCTAGGGTATGGCCGGCAGAATGCGTGGGGCCATTAACCATCTGTGTCAAGTTAAGGCCATCAAAAGTATCAGCCAATTGACTAGCTTTGGTACAGTTATCATCATCCATATGAATGTTGAAATCTCCTAGAATCGTAAAATGTGTGTGCTTGAGCGAAAGGTCAGCAGCTGCATCATAAAATTCTAGCAGGTGCCCGACTGGGGAGTTAGGGTGTCTATAGACTAAGATCCCGGCCAACGCAAGGTCAAGGGCAATCTTAACACAGAAGAACATGGCTTCTAGTGGCCCTGTGTTCTCGATCTTCCTGTGTGAAATATCCCAGCCCGCTCGGAGGATCACAGCCACCCCTCCACCGGTTTTGTTGCCAACCCTGTTGACCCCAAGCAGCCGGTAGCCAGCCGGGATGGCTAGAGTGAGGTCAGGGTTAGAGCTGTCTTTGATCCAGGTTTCAGTGAGGAACATTAAATCCCACGAATGTGTCTCCAGAGAGAGTCAAATTTCATACACGTGTTTAGGGAGGGATCTGCAATTGATCAAGCAGGCCCTGATAGAGGGAAAGTGGATCAGAGTCTGGTTAGTGGAGGCAGGGTTTAAGGATGGCGTGGAGTTGTGTTGCGGAGAGACTGACACAGGAGAGTATTGGCAAATGTGACAGTTTGTTAGTGGGAGCGACCCCATACAGTTAAGTTTAGAGGTACACTCACAATCCCTGATTTTCATATACAATAATGGTTCCCTGGACCAGTGGATGCGTCTGCCGGGAGTGTTACGGGCAGCATGGCTGGCGCTGGCCGCGGTCCGGACGCGGACAGACGGGCTTGCCTTAGGCGCGCCAGCGTCGCGCCAGCGGCACACCCGCACTGCGGTCCCGTTTAAATGTCTCCCCATGGGCGGGAAATAGCTGGTGCGCTGCTCCTCAATGCGCCTGCTTCCGCCCACAGAGTCACTTCCGGGATGGGAGGGTCAGGAAGGAGAACCTGCCCCCAATCGGGTTGAAATGTCCCCGAGAAATGCCCAGTACAAGCTAAAATTCATACACAGTAAGTAGCAATGCGCATAAAAACCAAATGTACACAGTTAAAAATTAGCAGCAGATTCTGAAACGTTAAAATGGTTAAGAAAGAGTGTGTCTGCACCTACGGCAGTCAGCTCAAGCGCATGGCGCTGCGGCCCCGTTTAAATGTCTCTCTATGGGCGGGAAACAGCTGGTGCTCTGCCCCTCAATGCGCCTGCTTCCGCCCACAGAGTCAATTCCTGGATGGGAGGGTCAGGAAGGAGAACCTGCCCCCGATCGGGTTGAAATGTCCCTGAGAAATGCCCAGTACAAGGTCAAATTCATACACAGTAAGTAGCAATGCGCATAAAAACCAAATGTACACAGTTAAAAATTAGCAGCAGATTCTGAAATGTTAAAAAGGTTAAGAAAGAGTGTGTCTGCACCTACGGCAGTCAGCAGCCTCAAGCGTGTGGCGCTGCGGTCCCGTTTAAATGTCTCCCCATGGGCTGGAAACAGGTAGTGCGCTGCCCCTCAAAGCGCCTGCTTCCGCCCACAGAGTCACTTTCGGGATGGGAGGGTCAGGAAGAAGAACTTGCCCCGATCGGGTTGAAATGTCCCAGAGAAATGCCCAGTACAAAGTCAAATTCATACACAGCAGGCGGGCAACTAGAGCCAAATTTCGGGGGGGCTGAAAAAGATTTCGGGGGGGCTAATTCTTCCAGCCATAGGCAGAGTGGCTCTAAGAAGGGGTGAAAACACAACAAAAGCCTCATTAACAAGTAAATGGTCTTTAAAAGACCTGTGAAGTACTCGGGTGCGGCTGCAATTAGACGGTCGCCAGCCCGCGAAGCTGTCTCAGCCCGGGCTGACACACACGACGGGGGGGCTGAAGCCCGTGCGCATAAAAACCAAATGTACACAGTTAATAATTAGCAGCAGATTCTGAAATGTTAAAAAGGTTAAGAAAGAGTGTGTCTGCACCTACGGCAGTCAGCAGCCTCCAAACCCAACAAAGTCCACTATGCCTATCAGCCTTATGACAAAAATTGAATATCAAATGTATTGGGTTATTTTTACATTCATGAGTTATTTTGAAAAAGTGTGAAGACCCTCAGATCGAAAAACACACAAAAGCATAGCCATTACTGAAGTCTTCCTTTCTTTGCCAGGATTGAGGTGGATGGCCCCTTTGGCACAGCCAGTGAAGATGTTTTCCAGTACGAAGTCAGCATGTTGGTTGGAGCAGGGATTGGGGTCACGCCTTTTGCCTCAATTCTGAAGTCCATCTGGTACAAATTCCAACGCAGCGACCAGAGCCTCAAAACAAAAAAGGTGTGCATGTCTTCTTGATTGTTTTATTTAATGGTACTACTGTTTGCGTTCTGTAGTACATATCTCATTGTGATAAAGTCATGTAAGGTCCAACACAGTAAGACGTTGAAATTAGTCATCTCACACTTTTATTTGAAGCCAAAATGTGAGCATTACTCTCCAGTACTTAGTAGCCACACTAAACCACGGGAATATGGCTGTTGCTTATACTGATGTTGTACAGTCTTATCTTGGAAATGGGACTAACCATTTTAGATGCATTTGTTATCATTTTGACTGGGTCATTTCAGAAGTTGGCCACTCAAGTTGAAGTTATGCCTGGAGAGCGTGTAACTGATTAGGGGACAGTCCATGTGGAGTTTAGTCCCTCCCTTTGTCTAGGTACCAAGCGCTATGATCCATGAAGCAATAGTTATGTTGATAAAAGAACTTGCAGATGATCTATACTTCAGGCAGTCTTTCACACCAATATCGCATGTGCAACCTGTTGTAGTCTTTGCTGCCGAAAGAGGTGCATGACTCAAAGAACACGTGGACTGAAAATTCATGGAGCTTTAAGTCATAGTTTTATAAAACAAAAACCTCAGGCAGGTGAAGTAGACTTCGGAACATTTCTGTTGGGTGCTTGCTGTGGTATCAACTTTGGCTTCTCTCTATTGCTTCTTTTGCTTAGTGTCTATAAAACGTTCTCGTGCCTTTTCTATTTTAGTCTTATGTTGCGGACGAATCCAGATATGTCTTCATCATTTTATGTGTGTTGCTTATTTATTGTCATAGTGTCATTGCATGTGGTTCTGTTGAACACCTTGAGGTGTGGAAGGGGTGGGCTAAGACTAGAAGAACAAAAAAACTCATCCAACATATAAAAATCACAACAAATTTTTGGGAAAATGTGAAGTGCAATTTACCTTCTGTTCTTAAAACAATTCTCAGGAGAGACCCCATTAACTGCACTTTGAAACCTTAGATCACTCGCTTTGCAAGCCAGCTCCCTACAATACAGACAGGTGACCCCACTACTTATCCAGCAGCTCTTGTGTTTTCTTATTAGCATTAGAGTGTGCTACTCTACCTAGCTTGGGTGTTAGCTTTTCAAGTGTGTGAAAATATACATTTAAAAAAAACATTTCTTTATACTTTTGGTACCTTACATCAGTCTTGAAACTACTGGCATCCAAAACATGAACAATTTCAAATCTTCGCATGAATAGTGTCACATTTGTTGGGTTTTTGAAAGTTTCACACAAAGGGGCAGATTTATCAAGTCACACAAAGTAGTGCAAATCTTGATATGGTATTTACTTTCCAGTACAAAACATTTTTTGTGCTGTAAGGTTGCCCTTTTTGTAGAGCTTTGTGGTACATTACGTCAAGGATGCATTCCATGGGTTCTTTTGGGCATTCCGACTCTACCGCCCATTGTTTTGATGCAAAGCCAGACCCACAAAGCTTGACAGACCTGGCTTTGAGTAAAACACATAACACCTCCTTGAGACAGGCTCAAAGCCAGAGAAATGTTTGAATTTCTCGTAACATTACAAACATTGAATGTGTGCCACACCGTACAGTACACCTATAATGTGAAAAATGTTTAACAAAATGTGCAAGCATAGGATTTTGTACTGGAGGGGTATCCTACCAGTGCAAAGCCTATTCTAAACAACATGCACATACCTTTGTACTGTGGGGTGCAAAGAAGTGTGCATGGCGCTAGGCAGCCTTAAAGAGCGCCAGTACAGAAGAGAGCTCATCGTTGCTGCGTTGCTCTATTTCTTTGTAAACCTTCTCCAAAGTTCTGGAACTTTCCACCAAGGTAACATGTGAATACTCTGCATTAATCGTGTAACAAGGCGTATTTTTGCCTGCTATTGAAACATGTTTTTGGTTCTTACTTGCTGCATCTTTCTTTTGCTTCTCTCTGGATTGGACCACAGATTTATTTCTACTGGATCTGCAGAGAGACTGGCGCCTTCGCCTGGTTTGCTGACCTCCTCGCCTCCCTGGAGGAAGAGATGGACTCGTCCGGCAAAGCGGGCTTTCTGAACTACAGACTCTTCCTCACCAGCTGGGACAACAACCTTGTGAGTCACCCGATTGTATGCTAAAAAGGAGTATGCGGAAGTAGGTGAACAAAAGCTATCAGTAGAACCAGTCTCCAAGTTTATAAATTCCCAGGCACCTATCGCCTATTCAAATATTACCAGCAGTTACCTGTGAATAAAGGAATGCGACTTCCTGAAGTTCTGTGAGATGAGTGTCTAGTCATAAACTTACAATAAATCACGGGTGATGGTGAAACGACTTTTACTGACACGCCCAGTGACCTGAGTGCCCTCTTCCCTTCTAGGCCGGACATGCTGTAATCAACTTTGACAACGCCACTGACGCAGTCACAGGCCTCAAACAGAAAACCTCCTATGGCCGGCCTGCCTGGAATAACGAGTTTGCTGCAGTCGCAGAAGAGCACCCCAGGTGAGAAGTCATCTACAGCTGTGGGCACCTTTTTTTTTTCAGTTTCATATAGCGCGAACTCGACCGAAGGTATCAGAGTGCTTTTTACAGGTGCCCAGTTGCATTACTGACGCATTCTTTTTAGGCAAGGGGAGATTAAGTGATTTGCCCAGAATCACAGGATGTTGAGCCTCTCGCCAGACTCGAACCCAGTTCCCCAGCTTGAAAGTCGTCCGCTCTAGCCGTTAAGCCACATAGCAAGAGATTTCTGTCTATGCCTGCTTACATTGTCCTAACTGGGGGTGGGGAACCTGTGAACTGTTTTCCCACTGTGCCACCTAGATGAACTGCAGAGAGATCACCTCACCGCCTGCGCGTGTCCTTATCGTAATAAGTGCTTGTCAAAGGTGTTAGATTCAGAGCAATGGAAGATGAACTCTTAAAAGTATGGAGTTGCAGGATCTGCGGCAGCTTCGGAAATTAAAACAACCTCACGCACCAATAGTGTGCACTGCAGATACACTGCGGCTCGTGGTGAAAGGAGGGCGGGCCTTTGCCAAGGGCGCCCGGATACCGGGCTATACACCGGGTCAGTGTATCATTCCAGAGGGCGTTCACACTCCTTGCTCAGGCGGTACTAGGCTGGTAAAGAGTGTGCCAACGTATGTGGCTCTTTCTAGTGACGTGGCTGTTGCCCATTGGAAAATGTGCTGAGGCCAGCAATGCATTTCATACAAGCGCATCAACGGGGGTACCGAGGCGCTAGTGCCTTTTCACTATTGTCAAACTTGGAATTAGGCTGGCAACCGACAGCTGACATGTTCCCTCACCAAACTGCTTTGTCACCTCATTTCCAGTCTTAACTAGTCTGAAGGGGCATTTTATTAGTGTGATGGTGAAGTCTCCCAGCAGGTTGTTGTAAATTGTTAACTTTGTGCTTTGGTACTTTAGTGGTAAGTTCTTTCATAAGCTTCTAAGGATTGTAATTGTAAGTGGGCAGTTTATGAAACTGTTTTGTAAATTGCTGGTTTAGGCCAGATTGCCACTTCTAGAGCTGATGTATGTGGTGAGGTCGTTCTTAAATTAGCCAAACCCCTTCTTGGGTGATCAAAAATCCACACTTGCAGTGGGTTGTTGATCATATAACGAATGCTCTGTTCCCAGCTGCTCTGATTTTTTTTTTTTTTAAACTGAATTTATAGTGGCCATGCCCCTTTTTAGGTCTCGCAGACCTAGCGCTGGAGCGCGCATGCGTTCCTCGCTCTGCGAGGCTTATAGTAATCAATAAAATTTCTGTAGTGGACTTGTAGCCACGCCCATCTGTTTGATTGGCTGGCGTCATCATTTATGCTAAACGCTGGCTCGTAATTGGAAATGATTCTTCTTGGTTACCGCCCTGTCGCCTTTTTCGCCGGCCCATCCGGACTGGATCATGTACTGGCGGCGTTATACTGTCTCCTTTGTTTAGTCGTGTAAGCACTTTTTTTTCCATTAGGGGCTTTGGAAATGGCGGCGCGTGTTTATTTTTGCATCGCGCTTTCACTTTAAGTGAAAGCGCGATGCAAATACAAACAAGCGGCTGCCTTTGCGCAATGGCGACATCTCATCCGTGTTGTACTTGTTCTTCGTTTGTTGATACTTCAGTCCGCTATATGAAAAGTTTTGCATCGCGCTTTCACTTAAAGTGGAAGCGCGATGCAAATATAAACAAGCGGCTGCCTTTGCGCAATGGCGACAGCTCGTCCGTGTTGTACTTGTTCTTCGTTTGTTGATACTTCAGTCCGCTATATGAAAACGCATAAATAAATAAATGGGTCTGTTTTTTACTCATCAGCTGTGTTGGTGGTGCGCAAAGAGGGTCAGGACAAATAGAGAGGGGGCGCAGGCCCTATCTCACTCCGAGACGTCCCTATCTGCCCATCTCCAGTCTGTTGTTCTGTTTCTGTTCTCAGTGCCTCGGTGTTTCTCTGTGGGTCGATGCCCTCTCACAGACAAGCGTACACTCTCTCTGCTTCTTGTTCCCTTTGTTGTCCTTCTCTTTCTTCTACCTGACCCGGTGTCTTTCTCTCCACATACCACCCCCCCCATTTCCTTGTCCCCTCTTGTAATTGTGAGCCACTTATTACAAGGGGCTTCTCTCAGTTGCAGTCAGTCCCAAACCCCAACCTCCTTCATTTCGCTGAGTGGATTCTCTGAGAAGACAACCGTCACCCCAATATCCAACCCCACACTTAACTTCAACCCTCCCCCCAACCCTTCCCCAGAGGCAGGGCCGGGGCTGACATCACAAATGGGACATACATTGCACAAAAAAACCACGTTGGGTGATTCGAACACACACACCGTGGCACTGCTGCATTAAAGCAGAGACAAAATCCCTCCCCCCGCCACTCAAATAAATGCAAGCCCTCAAGGTGTGATTAAACTGGGGAGCCATGTAAAGGAACGGCGCTAGGCGTTGTCAGTACGCGAGGGGGAGTCCCGTCCTTGGAATGAGGAAGGGTGGAGCCAGCCCTCCTTGGATCCAAACGCGTGACTCGTGCATTAAACGCACATATTTAAATAAAGGCACGGCCCGTCCTGCAATCTTTCAAGAAGCACTGGAGAATAAACCACAATGCTGACACTGGGGCGACCAAGAAGCGCCGCCATGTTGTGTTATTGCCTCACGTCAATCTGACATTATAAAATGTAAACAGCAACGCATCTGAAATCTGGAGGCCTCTTTTGACCAATCAACAGCTTCTCGGTCAACAAGGCGACTGTTTTTGCTCTACAGCATATTTTTCTTTGAATTTATTTTGACAACATCTGCTGTGTTTTCGCTTAAAACCCCAAGTGGGTTATTTGGAAGCAGACACAGGAAACGCTGGCGGTTGGGGTTAACCATGGCGGTGGCGCTGGACTTCCACGTGAGACTGCGGCATGCAGAAACCAAACAAGCATTTGCAATGCAATAGGTCTCGCATTTACGCAAGTTTAAGCTATTGGCATTGTAAATGACAATGCCTTTTATTTATGTTTTAAAAACGAAAACAAAATAAAAGGCATTGTTATTTGCAATGTGAATAGCTCAAACTTGCGTAAATGCGAGACCTATTGCATTGCAAATGCTTGTTGAGGATGGGGTTAATCCTAGTGATTTCGAGGTGGCAATGGCAAACCTCTGTGAAGACGCTTGTCTTCAAGGTTTTTTCTTGAAAAAAGCCAGAGTTTGAGGACTGGCCACACAGATTAAGTCAGGGATAAGGATTTCTGGGAGACCATTCTGAGGGAATGTCACCAGCTCACCATTCAAATGTTTTTATCCCCCAAAGACCCTATGAAGATGCTATCAAAAAAATCAAACACGGGGCGTGGCTTCGGAGCCGAGGGAAATGGCGGCGTGCTGAAAGAGCTCCGTCCCTCCGGTCCCTAAAACCCGATAAATCCGCTCATTCCAGCCGGCAGGAAGCAACAATTGTAGTGGAACTGACAGGCAGAAGGCTGCAGGGGCACGAGCACCGAAGGAAAACAGCGGCACCGGCGCCTGGGGAGTCGTTGCTCGGAGTGACGCAGCAGCGCTCGCCGTTCTATCATGGCCTCTGGGCCTGAGCAGTGCCTGCGATCAACACGGCAAGACGAACTCCGGCGTACACAGCGGTGGGGCCGAGCCACAGTGAAGCAGACGAGTGCTGTGGGAAACGGAGCAGCGGATCAGGGGTGGCCCTGGAGAGCATGTGTGGAGCGGTGGCGGCCGACGGTGACTGAGGAGGCCGTGACCAGCCCTCGGGCCCTCCGATCATTATCGGCAGCGAGAAGTGTAGTCTGACGGTCCCGAGGCCCTTGAATGTGCAAACTGAAGAGGTGAAGTGCCTCAATTAAATATTAGCCCGATTCGACCGGGGGTCGCTGGGTGCGGCCCGACGGCGTGTGGATCGAGGCCCCGGAACTCTTAAACGAAGAGGGGAGGCGCTTTGCTGCACTAAGTGCCGGATAAGGCCCGGGGACTCCTAGGAGGGGCCCGACTGATTGTGGACACCTACCACCAAGCAGGCCAGGAAGGGGAGGATAATAGGCCCTGCGCCTGGTGGGGTGCAGAGCCCGGGACAGAGAACGGCGATCCCTGTGGTTGAGGAAGACGCAAATAGGCGCGGCTGTGCAGGAAGTGAAAGCCTACGAGGCCCGGGGAGTGGTGGTCATGGTGGTGAGAGGCACTGGGAGTGGGCGTGATATGGACTGCCACCAGAGGGTGCGGAACTCCCCGGTATAGTGTGCTTAACTAAGGGCAGGACAGTGCAGAGTGCAACGGGGATTAGCACTTGGACGGCGAAAAGAGTGTGCGCACACCCAGCAGCAGGAAGTGTGGTCCGGGGGGCTGGCTCCTAACTTACCGGCAGTGGAGGAAGCAGCAAATTAATCACCGTAGGCCAGTCGTATGCGCTTTCAGTGTCCCCAATCGGACCTGCGGAGTTTGGGGTGAACAAGGTTCAATAGACACCCTATAAGGGGCGCGAGTACTACAGGTTCCCTCCTGCGCGATCGCTACGGTGCCCGTGTGCTTAGCCGAATGAAGCCCAAGGGTCAAGCAGGGGCGCAAATTAATAAGATGGACAAATATGCGGTGCCGCTCTCAGCGGCAACGCCACAGACCAATCCACCTGACGAGCAGACACAACCCTCACTGAGTGCCATCATGGCAGCAATTGCGGACCTTAAGGGGACGATAGACCCTAAAATTGACACTGTAACACTCGATGTTAATCTCCTGCACGCAGACTTCAGGAAAATGTCCGACAAAGTCGCCGCCACAGAAATCCAGGTGACGCAACTGCAAACTAATACGAAGAGTCTAGAAGAGAGGGTCCAGGCTCTCACTAAGCAGCAAGAACTTATGGCAGCTAAGCTGGAGGACCAGGAAGAGCGGGCAAGAAGAAATAATATCCGCGTGGTGGGGGTGCCGGAGGGCATGGAGGGGCCTAGTATGGACCTCTTTCTAGAAGATTTGATTCTGAAGCACCTCAAACCAAAACGTCTCTCCGTCCACTTCACTATCGAACGAGCGCACAGAGCTCCCATCCCTAAACCCAAACCAGGAGCTTTACCGCGGACAATCATTGCTCGGATTCTTAATTACCGCGATAGAGACGCCATCTTGCAAACGGCGCGTCAGCATGGTGACCTGATGCATGCGAATGCAGTGATTAGATTTTTTCCGGACTTTACACTCAACGTGCAGCGTCAGAGGCGTGCTTTTGACGCTGTGAAAAAGGAGTTGCGGGCCAAAGAACTCAAGTATTCCATGATGTACCCGGCCAAACTAAGAGTCGAAGCCGATGGGAAAGCGTGGTTCTTCGGAACCCCAGAAGATGCCATGGATTGGCTGGAAGGATGGCGTATTGTTGGCCCCAAAGCGCAAAGAGGGAAATGGCGAGAAAGACGCAGGACGGCAGGAGAAGAATCGGACTGATCGGTATACTGGAGTTCGGACGGATGGAGGGTCCGAAACCTGAGGCGGCTACGTTAGGACAGCCCACGAACTGTAAAGTTTGGGTCATAAGGGCCAGGGCAGCTGACTTCGGAGCACAGGGTTCACGGTTCGATCCCCGGCTCTGGCGGCAGCTCAGCTCAGCACCATGTGACTCTGGGCAATAGCTCACTTAATTTCCACTCCGGCCCCCAACGCCTTGAGACCCGTAAGGGTGAGTAGCTGCGCTATATAAAAACGGACTTACATTTTTTTACTTACAAGGGTGTGAACACTGAATGGGGGTGGTAAGAAAGTATGTGCATATGGTCACAAGGCCGGAGAGGCCTTCTATTATGGAAACTGTCAATGTGGTCCCTGACGGATCGAACAACTTTGTTACTAAGGGTAGGGGGGTGGGGACTCGGGTGGGAGCCTTAGGTGCTCGGCACCGACCAACCCCACTGTTGATGGTTTTGTTTAGGGCGACAGGCACTCTGCAGGGTTGGGGTGGTGGGAGTTGTTGTACCCGCCAGCAGGGTAGCAGGGAGGGGGGTTGGAACAGGGTGGGGACTGTTATGTTTAGTAGGGCTTTTTGGTTGTAAAGTCAGCTACTCTAGAGTATGGGGGCATGATCATTGGTTGATACGATTGGAGAGTTACATGATGAGACAACGAATGCAGGGATGGCTACACAGGAGCGGGTAGTTAGGCAGGGACCAGCTCGGACACCTCGCGGAGGGCAGCGGGTGGGCACACATGGAACTACTAGCCTAAGTATTATATCCTGGAATGTAAATGGACTGGGGAACCGTATCAAGCGTAGTATTATGCTTCACTATTTGCATCGACACTCCCCGAGTATTGTGTTGATTCAGGAGACACATCTTAAGGGTCAGAGGTATCGTGCGCTAGATAGATATGGCTATAAATTGATAGCGCACCCGGGTTATACGTCAGGCTCCCGTGGAGTGGGGATATTGGTGAAGACCGGTATCCCGCTAGTGGTAGATAAGGTGTGGCACGACCCCCTGGGTAGATTTGTGGCTCTTGCAGGGAGTTGGGAGGGACAGGCTATTAATTTGGTTTCCGGTTACGTCCCGCCAGTGGCGCGCTTCGAGGCATTCACGGCATTGGGAACCTTGCTGGTGGGCCTTCCTCCGGGCTTGTTGGTGCTGGGGGGGGGGGACATGAACTCTACTATGGATTCGGGGCAAGACAGGGACACTGGGGCAATAAGAGTCAGAGGGGTGGAGCCGCTTCCTGCATTTACTGAGGCGTTTGGGCTGATCGATCTTTGGAGGTTGCATAACCCGGGTATCCGTCAGTACACCTTTTACTCGGCCGCCCATGCCAGTTACTTTCGATTAGATCATATACTGACACATCGAGGAGGGGAGGGGTGGTTCTCTAAGGCAAGGATTGGGCCTCGGGGTATATCAGATCACTCCCCGGTGGAAATAACGGTGAGAGGCCCGGCCTGCCAATATGCTCTGCCACCCAGATTGAACGCCTGTGTTTTTTTCAGAATAAAGAGAATGCTCAAAAGGTTAAGGAACGAGCGCAACTTTACTTTCAGGAGAATGAAGGGTCAGTGGAGGAGGCCGGTACTCTCTGGGAAGCGTTTAAGCCGGTAATGAGGGGACACGTCCAAGCCTGTATAGGTGCAGAACACAAGGAAAAGAAACTGCGTTGGGACAGGTTAGAGACGACAATACTCGAGATGTAAGCAACCTATTTGGCCGGTGGGAGAAAGGATAAGGAACTGGCTCATCAATTGGATCTTCGGAGACGCGAATTGCAGGACATGGCAACTAACGCTGCCAGGTCGGCTGCCCTGGCAACACAGAAAAGGGTATACAATTTAGGGGATAAAGCCAATAAGATGATTGCATGGTTAGAAAAGCGCGATCGAGAGAGAAATTGGGTGGCGGAAATAAGGGACAGAGACGGGAACACACATTCGGCGGGAGAGGCCATAGCACGAGTATTCGCTGACTACTATGAGGAGCTCTATGAATCGACCCCGGTTAGATCGGCCCAAGACTGCAGTGAACTATTGGCGGAAATGCACCTACCAGCGCTGACAGAGGAGGACAGGGACTCTATTGACAGGGAGATAACGGAGGAGGAAATAGTGGATGCCATTCAAGATCTGCAAGCAGGGAAGGCGCCGGGGCCCAATGGGCTACCCGTGGAACTTTTCAAATGTACAGCTAGCACGGTGGCCCTGTATCTTTTAGCTATGTTCAATGAGGCGAGAGCCTGAGGTTCTCTGCTGATTGACCAGCGAACGGCGACAATAGTAGTAATCCCCAAAGCCGGTAAACCGGCGGACTAGTGCGGTTCATATCGGCCGATCTCACTGTTGAATCTAGAAGTTAAAATACTGGCTAAGGTCTTGGTGAATAGACTTCTGGTGCCCATTATGATCATGCCCCACCGAAGTACCAGACTCAACCTACGTCGACTATATGGGGTACTGCATCTGGTAAAGACCAACCCAGGGGTGGAGGCGGCACTTTTGTCACTAGACGCCCGCATGGCATTTGATAGTATTGAATGGAACTATCTGTTTGAGGTCTTGAAGAGGTTTGGCTTCGGCCCCCAGTTCCTCGCATGGATCAAGTTGTTATATACACAGCCCCTGGCAAGAGTCCATGTAAATGGTTCGGTGTCCCGCTCCTTCACGCTGCAGAAGGGCACAAGGCAGGGGTGCCCTATATCGCCGATCTTATTTGCACTGGCACTCGAGCCACTGGCGGCGTGGGACAGAGGGGATCCGATAATATCGGGTATCCATGGGGGTGATCAGGGTAAGGAAAGGATATTGTTGTGCGCTGACGATGTCCTCTTGTATGCAACGAGACCACGGTTTACAATCAACCGGTTGCTCCAGATTTTCAAGCTTTTTGAGGGGTACTCCGGGTACCAAATCAACTGGGAAAAGTCCCTCTTGTATATGTTGTCCGATGGGCTGCCACCACAGCTGGGTGCCGACTCCAAGTTCCAGATTAAAGATAGTTTTAAATACCTGGGCATACAGATAGAAAAAACAGACACAGCGTTTCTGGCGGGGAACCTAACGCCGCAGTTAGATCGCTTGAGGAGTGATGTCGCCCACTGGAGGAAACTACCAATCTCCCTGATGGGAAGAGCGGTCCTCTTCAAGATGATGTCTTTACCTCGACTACTGTATGTCATACAGAACACTCCCTGTCAGATACCAGATAAATTCTTCAGGGACGTAGATAGTGAGTTAAGAACGTTGCTGTGGGATGGGGGATGCCCAGATCGCACTGGCCAAATTGCAGAAGGGGGTATACAAGGGAGGTTTAGCCGTCCCAGACCTCCAAAAGTATTACTGGGCTTCGCATCTGATGGTCATTAATGAGTGGGCCTTTGCGGATAGGAATGATCCGGCGTACAGGGTTGATGGGGCGATGGGGGCCGACAGATACTTAAGGGCACTATATGGCCGGAAGAGACAGGGCGGAATGCCCCCACATACCCAAATAGTGCTGACGGCATGGGTTAAGGCTAATCGTTTTCTGGGCTGGGCTGGGCGGCTGATGGACCAGACTCCTCTGTGGACTAGCGACATGCTCCGGGAGGTGGGTCGACTACAGGGCTTCTCGAAATGGAAACAAATAGATATTGAACGCTTAGGAGATGTGAGGCGGCGACAGGCAGTGATGTCATTTTCAGAATTGCAGACAGATTTTCAATTGGCGCCCACGTAGCATTATAGATATTTACAATTAAAACATGCGTTGGGCAGCCACCTTAAAGATGGGGATCATATCCCCGAGTGTAGTCCACTAGAAGACAGGTTATTGCTGGACCCAATCCCGGAGAAGGCACTATCCTGTACATACAAGAAAATTTTAAACAACTCCCCAGATTTACTAACCAAGTTGCGGGAGGTGTGGGTATCCGAGGTGGGACTGCTAGAGGATGATGATTGGGCAGAGGCTGTACAGAGTCCTAGAGAGGTAGCAATCCGGGCACGATTCAGACTCGTCCAGCTGCGGATACTGCATAGGTCCTATTACACCAGCACACTTATGTTTAAATTAGGGCGCATTTTAACCGAGGAATGTCAGAGGGGGTGTACTCAGAAGGGATCATTTTTCCAAATGTTAATGTTAATATGATTTTTAAAGCGCGCGAATACCCTAAGGTGTCTTGGCGCTGTCTTGTGGGACTGCCCAATCATACAGAAATATTGGAAGAAGGTAACTCAGACTATGTCGGAAGTGTTGGAGCAGGAAGTCTCCATGGACGCTAGGTGGCATATATTGTGTGTTTCTGGGGAACAGACTTGGCCCAAATATCAGAGAATCTGGCTACAGGTGGCTGCAGTGGTTGCTAAGAGGAACATTGCGAGGCATGGGGGGCAATTCAGCCGCCGAAAGTCTCCCAGTGGAAAAAAGACATGGATTGGTGCTGTGCGGCGGAAAAGACAATCTATGAAAGTCGGGGATGCCCCAAGAAATGGGAGAAAGTTTGGCAGCGGTGGAAAGACTACAGGGGGTTCGGGGGGCATTGAATAATTTGGTGGGGAGGGCGTGGGGACTGGGCGAATTTTGCAGGTGGACTCTGCGGGTATCATTGTTGCTACAACATATCTATGAGTCGCAGAATGTGTATGCCACTGAGAATACTTGTAAACCAATCTATGATTATGTAAATATTGATGGATGCTGACAACTGTTCAATAAAAAGATGTTTTAAAAAAAAAAAAATCAAACACGATATTTACTAACTTCTAAAACATCTGTGAATATCAGATAGATAATTGTATCCATTTCATGGTGACTGGAAATAATTTGTACCAGTTTCGATTTGAAAAATCAACAAAACATTATTTCCCAGTGAGAGGGGGGGGCCTGAATTAAAATATAGATATAAAGCTCAGAGGGACATCAGCGTCTACCCCTTAGTACTTAGCAAGCTATCTTGCCCATCTTTTGGGAATGGCAGCACTTCCCCACTGCTGACAAAGGAGATAGCTGTCTCCATTAGCTGAACCCAACTGACAGACCAATGAGAAATTAGAGTTTTGTCGCACCATCTACCAACAGCCATCTTTACCATCAGTGACCACTATTTTCTACTTTCTACCCGCAAACCACTCCTTTGTTTTGTTATTTCAGCCCCCACTTTGTTTTCATTTCTCTGTTACAAAGACCATCCTTTACAGCTACTACCAGAATATAAGCAATAATTCTAGCTAAGGGCCCATTTATGTAGTAACTATAAAGGCATATTTATCATTAAGTCACACAGCGCAGCAAGTCACCTTGCTGTGCTGTGTGATAGGGAAAGGGCAGAAATGCACCATACTTGACCCTGTATGGTGCATTCTTGCCTTTTCCCTGCGCTGGCGCACAGGGTGCTGCCTAGTGCCAACGCAGGCCCTCTTGCACCATGGTGCAAGGGTGCCTGCGTTGTTAGCAGGATTGTTTTGTGCAGTAAGGGGCACCTTCCTGCACAAAAACAATCCTCTGAGGCATTTTTCTCTTACTATTTATGCTGCAGAATGCAGCACACATAGAAAGAGGAAAAAACCAGGAGAAATAAACATATTCCTCCTTGTTACAGCTCACCTGGGGAGGAGTAGCAGTTTTGGCGCATTCCCAGGTCTACCATTTATGGTAAAACTGGGAATGTGTCAAAATCCATGGGTTTTGCGTGGGAACACCCACGCATCACCATGGGAATGCCTCTCTGGGGAAGAGTAACGCAACGATTTGCGCGGTGTTGCATTACTCTGGCCTTATCAAGCTACTCAGGGCCTGCGTGGCTTGATAAATCTAATCTCAAGGGTCGTGCAAAAGCAACACAACCCTTGATAAATATGGCCCTAAGAATTCATGCAACGCAGTGCAGCAAGGCAAGTTGCTGCACTGCGTTGCATGAATTGGTGGGAGCTGAAACGTACCATATCTAATAACATATGGCGTACTTCAGCTCTCTCCCAGCGCTGGCGCACTTATAGCTGCCTAGCACCAATGCAGGCACCCATGCGCCATGCTGCAAGGGTGCCTCCACAAAAACAATCCAAAGAGGCATTTTCCCTTTTCTATGTGTGATGCAGTATGCATCATGCATTGAAAGAGGAAGTAATGAGAAGAAATAACCATATTTCTCCTTGTTATGCATACCAATTTCATACAATTCCAGTTTACAAACCTTATTAGAGCCCATGCTCCAGCCATCGAATGCTTACCACTAAGAAATGCAACCCATTGTAAGCCGCTGCATTGCATTACATTTCTTTAAACACCACGCAAGGCCACGCAATTAAAGACTTCCGTGGGTTTGTGAATCTCAAATAAGTCTTTTCGTTGCCCTGCGTCGCCTTGCATAACTCGGGGGCGGCGCAGAGGCTTATAAATATAGGCCAAAGTTCTGTGTGAGCACAATAAACACACAAACATTCTGCTGTAGCTTGCCATTAATGAATACGAGACAATGCATAGGAAACTGTGACAACATGGTCATTTATTCATATCTGAATAGAAGCTAGAGGTAAGAGAGGGTTATGAGAGGCCAGATTTACTAAACTTTGATGCAACACAGTATGAGAAGTTGCTGCACTGCGTTGCATCTAAAGAAAAAAGCAGAAATGCACCATGTCTAAGATATGGTACAGTTCTGTTCTGTTGTACCCCTGGCGCACTTCTGGCTGCCTAGCTCCAATGCAGAAATCTTGCACCATGACGCAAGGGTGCCTGCATTGCTGTAGAATAGTTTTTGTGCAGGAAGGAAAACCTTCTTGCACAAAATCTATTCCTAGAGGCGTATTCCTTTTTAGGTCGAGCCTAGAGCCAGTGCACATGCGCTGCTCTGCGAGGCTTATTGTAGAGGAGTAGGTGAATAGAAGCTCTGCCCACTCTCTGCCCATATCTGCTATTGGCTTGTGTCATTGTCTGTCCTAAATGCTGGCTTCTGATTCGTCGATAGGCTTGTTAGTCCCTCCTTAGTACCGCCTCCTTTTCATTTGTCACCTCCCATGGCGACTGGCCCCTTTACTTCGGTTGTTACACTGTACGTGTTTATTAGACTGTGAGCACTATTTCCTTTAACGAGGTTCTCCTACTGCAGGCACCACGTGCTTTGGTGCCTTCTTTACTCCCCCCTCGCTCCCGTTGTCCGTGCCTTCTCCCCCCCACCCGCCCTCCCGTTGTCCGTGCCTTCTCCCCCCGCCCGCCCTCCCATTGTCCGTGCCGTCTCCCCCCCACCCTCCCTCCCGTTGTCGTGATGCCTACCATTTGCAAAGCAATAGGTCTTGCTTAATGCGAGACCTATTGCATTGCAAATGCTTGTTGTATATGTGCTGCAGAAAGTGCCACCCATGCAAAGAGAAAGTAAGAAGGAGAAATAAATATATTTCTCCTGGTTACGCCAGCCTTGGATACCATATTGGCACAAACCTATGTTTACAACTTTAGCAAAAATGGGTTTGCGTCAAAGTCTGTGGATGCACGGAACGCCCATGCTACACCTATGTAACGTCTCCCTGACACAAAGTAACGCAAGGCAGTAGTATGCACTGTTCTGCGTTACATTACTTTTGTGATCAAATCCTGCACAAAGCCATGCAAATCTTGATTTGCATGGCTCGGTAAATCCGAACAAGGAGTTTCAGTCGGGGCTGCGCCACAAAAGTAGTGCAGCCCCGACACAAGATCTTAGTAAATCTTGTCCCAGATATCCAGGAGAAGCAGAGCGCGTTATGAGATTTGAAGCAAAATTAATTACATAAAATAGCTCATGCAACTAGTAATCCTTCATGTTACACAAATACTGTTGCCTTCAGTAAAACACAACACAATGGGTTTCATGGAGTATGCTGACTCTGTATTCACAACCATAGGAAAGGCTGTGACCAATATGGTAACAAAGCAAATACAGCACAATTTTCGTTTGATGACAAAAGCTCATCATTGCTAGGAAAGAAGCCAGCTATGGATGTCAATTCACCTAAATTCCAGAAGTGGTGGAAGAGTCATCGTACACTCTTTGACCCCAAGTGGCAAAAGAGATTTGACCCTTCGCCCCAACACCCTCCTTCTGGCTGTTTAAAAGGATAGCGGAATGGAAACCACTGGAAGTAACCAGGGCTCTGGAAACACTGGTTACTATTTGTTTCTGGCACTGCCTTCTTTAGTGCTCATATCAGGTGTGGCAAAGACAGTACCAGGGATAAGTTGGGGTAGTCAGGGGTAGCAGTGTTACCCCTGGCTTCCTCTAATTGACACTGATGAAGCCACCCTATTACGTCAGCAGTGCCGAACGACCATGTATAATTGTGAATGCTCTTTTCACACCAGTAATTCGCCATTTCTTTTGCAGATCGGTGGTGGGTGTATTCCTTTGTGGTCCAACAGCTTTGGCGAAGACCCTGCAGACGGCTTGTCATCAGCATTCGAGCATTGACCCTAGAAAAGTCCAGTTTTACTTCAACAAAGAGAACTTCTAAGGGGTACAGCTAGTTACAAGACTTTTGGATGATTTGCTAAGAAACTCTTGAATGTCTTGGGCCTCCACCGCTATTTCAGTGTCAAGCGTTTGTAACGAAAGTGGAGCTCCAGGCAATTCAAGGCTTTATTTCTGAGCAAAGCTGAAAAGCAATTCGTCCTCTCTTCATCTCAGGACTTGAGCAACATTGATAACAAAAGTTGTCTGCTTTCTTTAAATTATTGGGTTGCAGCATTCTCTTCAAGAACATGGCAGCAGAAGCACTTGCTCCTCAACGACTGAAGATGTGCTGTGACCCACTGTAGTACAAAATGGAGTGATATCTGTTTACACTGTCTCATTAACCCTTGATGCCATGTGATCGTGGAGACAAGAGCCAATTGGAGAAACACGTGTGAAGTCAATAAAGGTGCATTTCAAATGGTGATTCCAAATCCAGCTAAGGGAGCGCAGTTCATGGCTCTCATAATGAATATCATGTTGTAATGCTTCAATTACTAAATTATATTTCCATGTGCTTAGTTATCATCGACCTGGGAGAAAGAGCATGCCTCTTTTGGAGGCTTCATCAAAAGGTGGAAGACCATCTTAAGCTGCTTATGCCAATTGAGGCAACCTGGGTAGCCATGTTTCAATGGAGAAGGCCTTAGCTTGCCACAGAAGAAAGTCTGACTGGAATCCTCCAGCCAGTGTTTGTAACCTCACAGCTTGGGGTAGACCATGTAAAAATGAGTGATTATTAGGGGTGTGCACTGTAGAAACTGTGCTACCCAGCAGCGCTTGGATATAGGGTTTATTAAATTTCCTGTTCACCTTTTGATTCCATTCATGAATCTTGTCTTCCTTGATCTCATCTTCTCCACCCCTTTTCTCTCAAATCCTCTCTTTCCTTTCTAATGCCTCTAGTTCATCTCTCCCACCCCTTTAACTCCTGCACTCTCATATTTCCATCCTTTGTTCTCTTTTACTCTCAAAGCGTATCCTCTAACTCGGACTGAATAATATAATTTAAAGGGCTTGATTGAGAAGGATGATCACAGTGCATTGAAAGGACCACTCTAATAACTGATCATAAATCAGCAGAGCATGGAAGGTCACCTTGCAGCATTTGTGAATGATGTTCGATATGAACCCATTGTACCAATGGATTATTGAGAGAAAGTCAGTGTCGTCATTCGCCTCAGGACATCCCACTGCTGTGCAGTGACAATGCATGTGTAAGAACACGTATGCAACCAGTCCTTTTCTGTACAGTTTTGGTAATAAAAGTGCATGTTCTCACCTTCTAAATAAAATGTGTTTACTCGAGCTTGCATTATTGTAAATAACACTTCACTTATTCCGATTCAGCTTGCATTCTGTTTAGTCTTAAATAACATGCCCTGTAATGGGCACATGGTACAGGTTCTCCTTTTGTATTGTGTTTCCCTATTTTTCGGTGCTGAGTGCCAATTAAATTATTATTAAAGTCCTTCCGCTAAATCATGTTTTTTTGTTATTTTAAACATTGTTACCATCATTAAGATCAGTCCCTCGTAACACTACAGAAAATACAACCTTTGTCCAAGGTGACAGCATTCTTAAACAAGCATTTGCAATGCAAAAGGTCTCGCATTTGTCAGAGTTAGAGCTATTGGCGCTGTAACTGATAATGTCTTTTACCTAGGTGTTTTGGTTTGGATTGTAGTGGATGTATGAACACAAACACAGTACGAAGAAGAAAAGAAAATTCTGGGGCATATTACCAAGCCCCTATCGCCTCTACAACGTCACTTTTTGTGACGTTGTGGTGGCGATAGGGTCAGCGCCCTATTACCAAGGCAGCGTTAAACCACATAACGTGGCTAAAAGCCACGTTAAGTGACTTAACGCTGCCTTGGTAATAGTGCCCCTTTCACCCTAAACTTAGCGTGAAAGGGGCGTGCAGTTGGTGTTGCGGTGGGCGTTCCACCGCAACACCCATTCACTTCGACGCTGCCACCTATTATCAAGAGAGGCGATAATAGGTGGCAGCGCCGAACTTAAGACCAGGAAAATCCTGGTCTTAAGGTGGCGATACGAGGAGAAATGCTTAATTTCTCCTCGTTTTTGCTTTTTCTATGTGTGCGGCCTTGTGCAGCACACATGGAAAAAGCAAAATGCCAATATATGTTTATGTACAGGAAGGTGTCCCTTCCTGTACATAAACAAACCTTTTTAAAATGCCATTTTGCAACTTACATGTGTGCTGCTTCATGCATGAAGCAGCACACATGTAAGTTACAAAATGGCATTTTAGGTTTGTTTATGTACAGGAAGGTACACCTTCCTGTACATAAACAAACCTCCCTGCTCGCAGACACCCTTGCACTCTGGTGCAAGGGTGCCTGCGTTGGCGTTAAGTCGTGAGACTTAGCGCCATCGCAGGGGGAAACGCCAGGCTGCACCATATCCTTGGTAATATGGTGCAGCCTTGCGTTTCCGAAGTGGCGATGGGAGGCGTTAAGCCAAGGTGGCTAACGCCTCTCACCGCCACTTCCTAGATAATATGCCCCTCTGTTTTAAAATCCATAGTTTCACTGTTTGGAAGCAAAAATGTAATACCCAAGGTTTGAGAAAGAAAGAAAATGAATATATATTGCGCTGGCAGTGCTCTGACGTTGCCAAAAAAGCCATGTTTTATAAATCAAAAAAGGTGCAAGTCGGGCGAGCCACGCATTATGAAAATATCAACCGCGGCTGACATTGCTAATAAAAACAAGTCGGGCGAGCCACACATTATGAAAATATGCGCACCTGCAATTGCTAATATAAAAAAATTTGAAGTGATGGGCAAAAAACAACGAAAGAAAAAAAAGGTTGCGCAGCCGCCATTGTTAAGACCTGGCGGGATGGAGAACGTTATTTCGAGGCGCCCTGAGTGACAGCGGGTGGGGCATGCACGAAGGAGCAAGGTCCCCAACAAGGAGAGGGCTTAAAGGGCTGACATGGAGTCATTGAACAGCGGCGGAAGGTCAGCACTGTTAGTGTGGCGCCTTCGCTGGAGACAGAGGTGGAGAACCGAGAGAACAGCTGTCAAGTGCCTCAAAGCAGCGCAGATGATTTGTGGCCCCTGAAGAAGCAAATTGACCAGATGTGACCAGTCAGGCCTGGTGGATAGACTTTAGAGATATACTAACAATGCTGAGAGGCAGCGCGTTGGGGCAGAGGGAGGGTACGATAAGATTAATACGTTACTGTCACACAATTTAGCTGTACTAGACTCTACTAGTCCTACTTAGGTTTGTCCCTTACATTATCTGCGTGGTTTGGAAGACATACAGTCCCAGATTTACTAAGATTCGACGCAATGCAGCAAGACAACTTGCTGCGCTGCATCAAATGGAGAGAGCAGGAACCACGCATCTTTCTCAATAACAAGGATTTCAGAAAAAACTGGTCATACATTGCATGGAAGTGCACTAAAGATTGGCTTGTACTAATTATCAATACGGCAAGGAAATTAGCCGACCTTCTACTAGTAGACATACAAACTAGTGAGAACAATTTGAAAACCACGGTACACATCTCTGTTTTCAAAAAGAAATTGGAAGAGATCTATAACCAACATAATGAGTACAAAGAATATCTGACACAATCTAAACTGACAAAATTGAAGAAAGATGTACAGAAGTTCAGCCATGAGACTACATACCCGTAAGTGACGGAGGAATACTACGAGAAACCACAAAGCCAGACATCAAACAAGAGACCACTGAGATCCAGACCAACTCCAATGAACTGGACCTTCAGTTCTGGTGATGAACGGAGTAGCAGTGAGAGTGGAGATGAGGGAACATCAATGAGACCACAGAGACCATACTTTCAAGAACCACAACTACCACCTCTGATGCCACATTTTGGCTATTGGCAGCAACCCTTTTACCCCCAGGGTTTTCCATTTCAACAAGGCCCGCCGCCTTTTTTATACAGAGGCCGAAACCATGGCAGAGGAAGACAAAAAAACCCCAGACAACCGGCCAGAGTTCACTGGGGAGACCAAACGCCCAACGTAGCGGTGACAAGGAGCAAAGGGAAAGACCTGGGACCATCAACGAGCAAGGAGCAACAAATGTAATAAATCTGAGTAGCCACACTCTGACACAAGACAAAGGGGCTGTCCTTTCAAAGGGACTAGGATTTGTCCCTACTCCAAGGAACAATCTCTTTACACTTCACATTGAACTGGCACAATTCTTCAGGATAATCAAACTGAGAAACTTTTTCGAAGGTTAGGACCTTAATGACGAGCAGGAGGTTAATACCACGGGCCTCAGGAAGAAGTCCACATTCGTACCTCCCACACAATCTATCCCATGCCACATCCTGGCGTTTGAACAGGCGGTCCTGAAGGAAGTAGATGCCATCAACTGTACACACAACAAGGGCTTTCAGAATCTTAGACGTGGAGCGAGGATAGCGTTGGAAAACTTGAAAAAGAATATACAGCCCGTTATAAAATCAGCAGATAAGGGCGGGGCTATTGTTGTGATGGATAAGCATAAATACCACTCCGAATGCATGCGTCTCCTATCAGACCGGAATAGCTATGAGATCACAACAACCGACCCTACACCAAGACTCACCACCGAGATCAAAACCCTGGTTGAGGAAGGCCTCGCCAACGATTGGATCAAGAAGCAGGAAGCTAAATTCCTTGTGGGTGATGCCTCACGCACACCTAGATTCTACACTTTGCCGAAAATACACAAGAACAAGGACCCACCACCTGGAAGACCAATTGTGTCAGGTATCGGTTCAGTGTTAGAACCTTTGTCACAATTTTGTGACTGGTTCTTGCAACCCATTGTTCAAACATCGGCATCGTATTTAAAAGACACGAAGGATGTCTTATGTCTTCTCAAAGACATGGATATCAACCCTACCGAAGGCTGGTTTATTACTATGGACATAGAAGCCCTGTACACGAGTATCCCTCAGAGACGGACCTTTTCAGCAGTTGAGCACATGCTACAAGAGAAGGAGTGGCAGTTCCTCACCCCACGCAATTTCATCATGGAATGCGCAGAGATGGCACTCACGGAGAACTTTTTTGAACAAGATGACACCATCTACCGTCAGATCAGTGGCAAATCCATGGGAAGCACCTTTGCTCCAAGCATGGCGCAGACATATCGACGACGTCCTTATCATCTGGCATGGGAACCAACAACAAGCAACAGAATTAACTGAACGGGTGAATACCAGGGATGAACATCTCAAGTTCACGTACACCATTAACAAAAACGAAGCTGTGTTTTTGGACCTTGTCATCACCTTATACGAAGAGGGCATCAAAACGAAAGTTCACAACAAACCAACGGATAAAAACAGTTTGCTCATGTGTGAAAGCTTCCATCCGAGAGCACTGAAACAGAACCTCCCTGTGGGACAGTTCCTACGCTTCAGGAGAAACTGCTCTTCACTGGAGGCGTATGACAACCAAGCCCAAATTTTGGAGAACAAATTGATTCAACGCCATTACCCGAAGAAAATGGGGTCTAGGGCGACAAAAAGGGCACGTAATAACAACCGAGAGGCCCTTCTGGAACATCGTGAGAAACAGGAGAATGAAAGGGTTGTATGTGTCACAACGTACACTCCAATTTCCAACAAAGTCCAAACCATAATATAAAAGCACTGGCGCATACTGAATGGAGCAGGGAAACAACGGCCCGCACCCCTGTTCGCATTTAATTAAGAGAAACTCGAACATCCGCGACGAACTTGTCCATGCGAAAACACCATCACAACCTATCCAGACCCAGCAAACCCTATGGGATCATCAACGACCAGTTGGCCACTACCCATGTGGGAATTGCGTGGCATGTCAATACACCCACCACACCAAGGAAGTGGACATACAAACATGCAAACCCTGGATTTTGAAGAACTTTACCAACTGCAACAGCGAGAATGTGGTTTATCTGATCAAGTGCCCTGGCAATCTCTTTTACGTGGGTATGACACTGCGGAAGATAAAAATAAGAATCAATGAACATCGGAGTACCATCAGATGCAAAAGGAATAACACCAAATTGATACGCCACTACCTGGAACAAGGCCACAGAGACGAAGACCTGGAATGGGTTATCCTGGAGAAGATGCACCCGGGCGTCCCAAACATACAAAAGAAATTCCACACACGGGAACAACGCTGGGTATACCGCCTCAAATCATGGGAAATAGGCCTCAACGATGATATCCCATGGCTTCATATCGGTTAAACCAGCTATTCAGTCAACACCTTTGCAGTGTTTTCCATAACTAAACACTCAGAGGGAATACATACTGTCCCCTTACATGGTTATAACAAATCAATATGGAAACCAACCACACTGGAGGGTGCATATATACTAACAACATCAACCTACTTGATGAAGGGCACCGTCAGCCCCAAAGTATAGTATATAGCCATTTTTTCGACCACGCACCTCAATTTTTTAACACGTGAAATCCACCCGCCCCCTATAACAAACAGCCCCTGGGTGTTTCAAAACATCCGTCCTTGGCCTTATCTCTCGCCCATTTTGGCCCATGGTTGCAATTTTTACTGTATTTTAGCCCCTCTCACATTGAGGCACTTTATATGTTCATCAAATCCTTCTCGGCGTTCCCAAAAAAAACAACTTGTCAGACAAAACCTGCCACGCATGCGCGCACCGACAAGTGTTGCGGTCTCATGCGGATATACTTGAAATAGACAAGAGACATTGTGCATGTGCTCACTCTGACACACCCCCTTTGACCGGGGTGCGTCTACCGCGATCACCACCACACTGTAGTTTGCTGCCTGGGACGCTACAATCAGGCAGCCCATCCAGACAGCGGAAACCGATCGACATATTTAAGTGCCACGCATAACCAAGACGGCATTCTAAACAGCTGACACTAATTTTTAACACAGCCGGTGCCTGTTTACACCTAACTAACGACCAATTACCAATTTGGGCACCTTTATAAACCGCACGCAAAGCGTCATTCGGCCAACAGCGGGGAAGAGGCGAGGACAGATCGTAGGAGCACCACGAGGGACGCACCTTGAGGCAGTAAGGGGCTGACTGTGGTAGATGTGGGTAAAAACGTAGTTTCTGAGCCCATGGAGCTCGTTTTCAGAGCCAGTACGAATGTGTGGGTGCAAGAATCTCAACAACCTGATTTATTCTACTTAAAACCTTTCTTTTACTCTGATTATAAAGTGTGACTACAGGGGTCCCTCAATTCCCCCCTTCCCATTGGACATCCCAACCCCTAACCTGGGGTAAGATTGTGAGCTGTACTCACAGTATCCGTTTTCATGTGCACCACTCTTGCAGTGACACGTGTGTTCACATCCACATGCATTTTAATGTTCATCTGCATGATACAAGTCTGATTCTTCTTCTTTTTTCTGGTATTAGAACCAATTTTTTGACACTGTGGTAACCTTTATCTTTACAGGTTTCAAGGTCTCAAAGTAGAGTTTGACAAAGGTCAACCTACCAAAGTGGATTTATCTTAGTCTGTTAGGGGCATATTATCAAGAACGGCGTTAAAATTATCGCCGGTTTAGCGGCAGAAAACTGCTGCTAAAGCGGCAATAATGGGCTTGATAATATGCCCTGGAGAATTCCAATAGAAGCCCATGTTCACACCAGAACATGGACTTCTATTGGAATTCTCCAGGGCATATTATCAAGCCCATTATCGCCGCTTAGCGGCAGTTTTCTGCCGCTAAACCGGCGATAATTTTTAATGCCGTTCTTGATAATATGCCCCTAAGAGACTAGATAGGAGCCCTATTATTACGTCCTGATAAATGCCATGGACCATCCTGGCCACCTTGGCAGAAACATGTTGACGACACTGATGGGGATGGGGTACTAAACCCCTGTGTCCCCACCCTAACTTTTAATATTAAGCAAACCCCATATAAATAAAATTACATGTGGAGTTTGCATTAAATTTTAAATCACTCACTCACCTTTTGCACGGGTCCCCATTTAGTTGTAGAAGTGCCTCCCTGTCTCCAGATGAAGGCCCGCTCTCTATCAAACGCGGTTTTTAGAGAGCGAGGACTGCCGATGATGAAGCATGACACCTGGTGGTGTGTGAGGACAGTCTTTTCAATTTTTTGATATGCCCAACACCACACAGAAGAAGGCGTAGTGCGCCTTTCTCCATCTTAGGATCAGACACTTATTCAGGGTAGCTTCTTGTTGTGTGTATCTGTATTACTTGGAGGCCAGCTCACCCTGAAACCCCGTCAGGGCCGGCTTTACTACTGGTGGCGCCCTGTGCGACAATGTTTGTTGGCGCCCCATGACCACCTCGCCAAGGATTCCCTCACTATCACCATTTGACAGTGCCCCCCAAGTCTCCATAGCCACTGTCTCTTAGATTAATTTAGTTTTATAGCGCCGCTCATACCAGTTTAAGGTGTCAGAACACTTTACATCACACCTACATTGCACGGAGACAATCTTACGTGTGTAAATCAGTGTATAGGAAATGTTACATAAGACAGAGGCCTACAAGGTGTAGGAGTCACATGTCATACATACTGGTAGGCAGTATAGTTTAAGAGTCCCTGGTCTGGAAAAGCACAAATTCAGGGGCATATGTTCAAGGAAGTGGTGGAGTGAGGCTTTAGCCGTCATGGCTTAATGCCTCACTCCGCCACGTCAGAAACGCAAGGCTGAGACAGGGGAAACATGGCGGCCGCAAGCTAATCGGTCGCGGCTCCGGCTCCTCGGGCTTTGCTGCCGTTCTCGTTCAGAGGGGACCTAACAATGCGTCTTTTCGGCTAAAATGACCCCCTCTCTGCTCCTACCTTGTGGTGTTCGGTCTGTGTTCATTTTGGCTTAAGTCCGGCGCATTTTGCAGTCTCTTCTGTATTTTCTGTATGGCCCTGGATGTTTGCCGCGGCTCCCCAGTGCTCTGAATTTTGCGGTGGGAGGGCGCTATACGCGAGTGGCAGCGTAGCGGTACTGCCTGTTTTCAGCTCCGGGTCACCGGGGGCAGAGTCAGCGCTGAGGATTACACAAGCATTAAGTCTGGTGGAGGAAGAGAAAAGAAGGGGGAGGCTGAGTTTGAAGTAAAGGTAGGGTGTTTGGACCCTGGATTGCGGGATATGACTGCTGTAACCACTCGGAGAGGAGGTAAGAGCCCCTTTGAATCATTGAAGGATTGTTTTCCAAAATGTGTATTGCTGGGCCAGCAAGATAAAACCTTTGTGATTATTCGGTCACTTGATAAAGAAGCGAACATTCCTTACTGTATGGAGACAGGCAAAGCTCAGAACATAGCTGTATCACCACCTAAGCTTAGTAGATATACTTTGAGAGCAAGGGCAGCTCACTCCTCTCAACACCGATATTACTCACCCCATTTTTCCTACCCGAGTTTCTCCCCCTGTTTCAGAAGTTAGAGTTTCAGCCAAACAGGCTAAGCTTACGGGGGCTAACATCGAGACTGTCGTCGCTGTTAAGGGAAAAGGGAGAGGTAAGGGTAAGACAACATCCTCTTTAAAATAAAAATAACCCCTTCACTGAAATCATACTATAAGGTCATGTCTTCCTCCTCTATGACTCGGGTCTCTAATAAGGATGGTTCATTGGGAGAGCCACACAATCATGGCCCTAGCTCTAAACCAAGTATCTTACTGTCTGAAATTCCCTTAGACCCAGCCCGAGGAAATTCTCCTGATTTGCTAACTGCTCCCCCAAGTAATATGCAGCTGTTAGGGCCATCAGACCCCAGGAGCGACTTGGTAGGGAGTCCCGGGAACTTAATATCGACCGTCCACCCTGCAGTAGGAGTCTCAAACAGGTTTACGGTGCTGTCAGTTCAAGATGACCAAGACGACCAACAAGTCGATCAACAAGATCTATTTCCTGAGTCTGAGTCTGCGGAGGTCCCTTCTAGATCTTTGGCAGGTATATTATTGGCCCTTAAAGATGAAATTGCAAGCAGGTTCACAGTCTCGGAGACAAATCAGGCTGCAATTCAAGCGTCATGTGCGGTATTAGCACAGAAGCTGGAGGAAGTTTCATTAAGGACTGATGTATTAGAGCAGGAGATTCCGAAGGTCAGGGAGGCTCTTCATGTTACCACACAGATATGGCAAAGTTAGCTGCACAGAATAAAGAGCTCAAGGAAGACCTTGAACGTCTGGAGAACCACTCAAGGAAGAACAACTTAAGACTTATCAATGTTCCTGAAGCTCTGGAGGGGTCAGACATTAAGGGGTTTGTGATATCTCTGTTAAAGGAAACTGTGTTTAAGAACTCCCCTAATGTTGACCTTGCACAGGAGATACAACGGGTGCATCGCGACCCGTTCAAAAGGAATTTAACTAAACAGAAGCCCAGGAAAATCTTAGTTAACTTCTTATCTTACTCAGTTAAAGTGGAAATCCTAACCATGGCCCTAAGGGAAGGAACATTAACGTCTAAATCCTCTTCTAACTCCTTTTCCTTTTCTATAAGATCTGATGTCTCCCACATTACTGCTACAAAACAGTGGGAGTTAGGAAAAAGAATGGAGGAGTTGAACAGGCTGGGGGCTAAGGCTCAATTAAGGTTTCCAGCGTCATTGCGTATCATGTGGAATAACCACATGTATCAGTATCGCTCAGTTGAGGAGGTAGATGCTCTTATTGTTAAGATCAAGAAAGAGGGTGGACTATGAGATGGGGTCAGTGGGAGTAAAGAGGGTTCCCCAATGGAGAGAGGACGGTAAACTATGATAGAGTAATTTGTTTCTAATGCCCGAGGGGTCGGGGCCGAATAGGCGAAGCCTAATAGAAGGGAGGGTTTCCCGAGGGAAGGGGGGTCACTCTGAGTCAGAGGGGGAAGGTGATGGGGTTCACGGGGTGGAGAGCAGTGGGTAAAATAAAAAAATAAAAATCCTCAGTCTCACATTTTAATGATCCGTCTGCATTGGGTCTTATCTTTTAATGGCAGGTATCCCTTTAGTAAATAGAGAGGTAAAATTGATTACGTGGAATGTTAATGGGTTAAGATGCCCTCGCAGACAAAGACTGGTATTGAAATATTTAGAGCTCTCTCCAGCTCAAATTTGTATTATTCAGGAGACTCATTTAAGCTATGCAGAATGTTGCAGTGTTTTTTCTAAATTCTCCTGGGTAAAACATTTTTGTTCCTCTGAGTAGAAATCACATAGCAAAGGGGTGGCCATTCTGATAAAGCAGGGAGCAGGATGTACTATTAAAACTATTCAAACTGATTATTCTGGGAGGTGGATAGTGGCCCTATTAGATTTTGGTGGTTTCGAGCTAGCATGTGCCTCCTTTTATGGTCCCAATATTGATAACCCGACTTATGTTTGTAAGCTACAATCTAATTTAATTGAAATAACTTCACCTATAATTATTGGAGGAGATTTCAACGTCCTCCTCGACCCTCAAAAAGATAGATCAAATCAGAGCCAATATATAGGGGCACCTCGAGTCCGTCGGGCTATGAAGAACCTGCTGTTCGATCTAGATCTAGTAGATGTGTGGAGGTTAAAGAAGGGTGACGCACAGGGGTTTACGTTTTATAGTAAAAAACATCATCATTCATCTAGAATAGACTACGTCTTAACAGATAGACATAATCTGGAAAATATTTCTAATATATCAGTTCTCCCCAGTCATCTATCTGATCATGCCCCTGTATTGTTCTCTTTAGTGGGGAAGAGATATAATCTGCAACCCAGATGGACGCTTAAAAGATCCATGTTATTAGACCCTGAAATCGCGTCAGCTATTAAATCAGCCACTTTAGATTATTTTTCTATAAATATGGGCTCGACTTCAATGGACTATGTCTGGGATGCCTTTAAGGCAAACTTGAGAGGCATTCTACACAGCCTTATATGCTCTAAGAACAGGGCAGAGGCTCGGGAACTACAGATTCTCGAGGGGAAAATTTCTCAGTTAGAGTCAGAGAGGGATCGGGTCAATCAAGGGAATCCCGGAAGGTTAGTGCAAGTCCAGAGGGACTTGGATGACGCTCGCCAGGAGTTTAGGGGAACATTAGATCAGAAGTGCAGGGCTCAATGGTTAACTAAAAACATGCAGAACTTTGAATATGGTGACAAGGCAGGCTCTTTATTGGCATGGAAAGCGAGAGTAGATCGCTCCAAGAATAATATCAACGAGTTGATAATTAACACTGACAGAGAGAAGTCAAGTCGCTTAGTGGATATGCAAGCTCGCCTTCTCTCAATATTCTAAGAGCTATATAGAGAGGAGACGGTGCCTAACATTGAATTTCTCCAAATCTGGCTGCGAGAGAAATCTTTGCCAACTTTAACGGCTGAAAGCCGTGAAAGTTTGGACGCTCCAATCTCTGAGAGAGAGATTAAAGATCAAATAAATAAATGTAAAAATAATAAAGCTGCAGGATCAGACGCGCTTCCCAGTGAGATTTATAAACTTCTCCTGGACGAATTGGGCCAGATATTGAGGGTTTTATTTAACTTTGTGTATAGTGCCGCAGGACAGGCCCCTGGATCCTGGAAGGAGGCGACCATAGTACTTATACTGAAACCCGGGAAGGACCCATTGAATGCGGATTCATACCGACCGATCTCCCTGCTGAATGCCGATTATAAGATCTTTATGGGCATTCTAGCAGGGAGACTGGCCAAGTTGTCCCCATATCTGATTAATATCGATCAAAAGGGGTTTGTCCCGGGCCGATATATTGAGGACCAGACACATCAGTTGATCGGTAGTATCGATTTGGCTACGGCTAGATCGGATCCCTTGGCCGTAGTGGCTCTCGACGCGGCTAAGGCGTTTAACAGAGTTTGTTGGTTATACTTGTGTGAGGTTCTTAGGACAATGGGCTTTGGTTCTAATTTCATTCAGACCTTGATAAATTGTTACCAGGGAGCCTCTGCTAAAATCTTACTTAATGGCATGTTGACAGCTAGTTTTAATATTCAAAGAGGAACAAGACAGGGGTGCCCCATCTCTCCCCTGTTATTTGATATCTACATAGAGCCACTGGCACAAGCAATAAGATTGGATGAGTTAATTCCCCATTTTAAATCTATGCAATACTGTAGTAAGGTAGCTCTCTACGCAGATGATTTATTGTTATATACCAACGACCCGGGGGTGGCTATACCAAGGGTTGAAGCACTGCTAGAAGAATATGGTTCCTTCTCGGGATACCTTGCTAACTCTTCCAAAACAGAGATAATGTGTTGGAGTATTGATAATTGGCCGGGTCCCATGAGTAAAGTATTTAAATATCTAGGCATCACTATAGTCAAGGATCTGGATAAAATCTCACAGATCAATTTAAATAAGATCATTAAAGAGGTGGACCGTCTATTAGCCAGATGGAAGAATCTCCCCTAACAATCTTCGGTAGAGTTAACTTGGTGAAAATGGTCATTCTGCCTAAACTGACCTATTTGTTTAACGCGATTCCTCTAGTCTTCCCCAGTAAAGACATTGGTAAAATTCAAAGTAAAATTGGAAGTTTTATCTGGGCAAACAAGGGTGCTAGACTGTCCTGGAGAAAACTAAGACGTAGGCTTATTAAGGGGGGGTTGGCACTCCCAGATATAGCTTGGTATTCCGTTGCCTTCCAGTTTAAAAACATCCAGATGTTACTTGGGAAGCCAGACGATTCATCTTGGGGCAGGCTATTGGGCGAAATGGTCAGGGCTGAGGGTGGAGGTGGAGATGAGGGGTTTCTGTACAAGTTTGGGGCACCAAGGTTTTTTAAACGGGTGCGTCTGAAAGTCCTTAGGGCTGCCCTGGATATTTGGTATAAGGTCAGAGGTAGTTGGGGGATCGGGTACTATTCAGACTTCGCTCCAATTTGGGATTCCCCGGGGACCCCACCCTGTTTGAAGGATAGCCTTGCAACCCCAATAAGAAGGGCGGGCAGAACAATTTGGTCAGAGCTTCTATCTTCAGATGGTCCTCACCCTTGGGAGGTTTTAAGAGCGAAGGTTGGAAGCAACCTCTCTAGATTTAAATATCTTCAACTAGCCTCCTGGTTTGCAGCTGAAAAGGGGGAAGTAAGAGGAGTTTGGGACCTGGAACAGTCTTTGCAAACTTTATATCCTAAGAGAAAGGAAGTTTCTATCTGGTATAGAAAGTGCTTGGAGGCGGAAGACTTGGAACAATCTCCGACACATGCAGTCTGGAATCAATCTCCCTTTGAGCTGAATATTGAAGACCTGTATGAACCATCTTTGAAGCTACTTTATAAATTTGTTAAACCGGCTAGCTTAAAGAAAAACCACTTTTTTGTTATCAACAGACTTTACTATACTCCCGCTAAAATTGCAAAATTTGCCCCTCTATCTGCTCCTAAATGTCCGAGATGTAAATTTCTCAATGCAAACGACATACATATTTTTTATGAGTGTCCTGAACTTAGAGTCTTCTGGGAAGGAGTTGGGGATGCTTTACGTGGTATCTTTAAGGCTAGAGTTGAGGTTAATCCCTCTTTGGTAATATTTGGGGATGATGGTGTGTCTGGGAATACGCTTCGGCAAATCAACAGAGGCCTTTTGTTAAATCTGGTATTAATAGCCCGGAGAGAGATCTGCATGAAATGGAAAGAACCAAGGCCCCCCAGATGTGAGGACTGCCTCAAAGTTGCGTTTGCTATGGCGAGATTGGACCAAGGGCGATTAAGGGACAGTGCTGTAAACACCTGGCAGGCATTAGTGTCATGAGGTAAAGATCTAAGAATGATATAATTTTTCCCTATCTAATTTGGTCCCATTTGGTTTCTCGGTCCTATGATTACATCAAGCCTCCAACAAAGAGGTCGGCCAGGCACGGCCTAAGCGTATGCAGCTGCCGTAGGGTGCACAGTTTGGTAAGACGGCTCTGTGTATTGCAGACGCTTATTGGTAAGATGAGGATAAAAAAATTTTTTTTTAAAAAGAAACGCAAGGCTGCATCATATTTACAACGATATGGTGCAGCCTTGCGTTTCCCCCTGCGCTGGCGCTACACTTAGCAGTGTAGCGCCAATGCAGGCATCCTTGCACCATAGTGCAAGGTTGTCTGCGTGCAGGGGAAAGATTGTTTATGTACAGAAAGGTCCCCCTTCTTGTACATAAACAATCTTTAAATACCATTTTGTCACTTCTATGTGTGCTGCATAATGCAGCACACATGGAAGTCACAAAATGGCATTTTTTAAAGATTGTTTATGTACAGGAAGGGGAACCTTCCTGTACATAAACAATCCAAGGCTTTTTGCTTATTCCATTTGTGCTGCACAAGGCAGCACACATGGAAAAAGAAAGAACGAGGAGAAATAATGCATTTCTCCTCGTTTTGCCAACTTAAGACCAGGTTTTGCCTGGTCTTAATTTTGGCGCTGCCTCCTATTTACGCTGCCCTTGTAAATAGGGGGCAGCGTCAAAAGCAATGGGTTTTGCGGTGGAACGCCCACCGCAACATCCACTGCCCACCCCTTTCACGCTAAGAATTGGTGAAAGGGGGCCTTATTTACAAGGCAGCGTTAAGCCTGTGGCTTAACGCTGCCTTGTAAATAAGGCAATACCCCTCTCGCCACGGAAACGTCACAAAAAGTGACGTTCCCGTGGCGATAGGGGCCTGTACATATGCCCCTCAGAATTCAAAATGTAACACCATTGTTAGGGGTTTTCTTTAATAATAAGAATTGATTTCTACTCAAATTAACCCTTTTTTGCAATATTAGGATAAGGAAAGACTAGGCAAAAAAACATGTATCTGTAATATATTCCTTGCAGTTTGCATGCAGCTCTTTGACGACTGTTAATAGCTCACTGCTCTATATTAGGATTTTAACAGTTAAACCGCAAGTAACAAAAGGATCTCTCTGACAAAAGCGATAACCCATTGACCTATTAGTAGTATATGCACTTCTGTGATCTGAATTGGACACGTTCTTTGCAGCAGGCATATTAACCCTCTGCGCTATGATGAGTCAAAACTTCCACTAGGAGACAAAGCTCCGGTCTCTCTAGAGGAAGACCATTAATCACCGGAGTTAACTTGACATGTTTATTGATGCTTTAAAATTGCTGGGACAAGGAACGTGGCATCAGGTGCTTTTAAAACAATACACATGGCGCCCCCACCCCAAATCAGCGCCCGGTGCGGTGGCACCGATCGCACCGCCATAGAACCGGCCCTGAACCCCGTAGCCTCTTGTTCGCTCCCCTAGTGAATACTGTGTGATGCAACGCAGAGACCTCTATTTGGTAGTGTGGGGAGATATGTGCCCCTGAGTGGCTTGTAAACCAGAGATAAGGAAGAGATGGCCTATGGTGACTGAGGGCCTCATTTATGAGGCCCCTTGCGCTGCCGGAGGTCCCTGGCGCAGAAGCCTGCGTGATATTTATCAGATAGCACTAAGCCACTTTTTAGGTCTCGCCTACGCAGCGCGCATGCGCTGCATAGGAAAGAGACCTCTTAAAATTGATTCAGCTTTGCAGGCAAAAACGTGCACGCGTTGCATTGCTTTCAATGCAACGCGTGCACGTTTGGCGATTCCCTTGCGGGAGCGAGCGGCGCCATATGTTAGCAATTATTACGCTCGCTCCCGCAAGTGAAACGCTGCCTGCTCTCGGCCGCACTCCCCCCACCCCCCCACTTCCTACTTGCGCGAGGCGCGCGCGCGCTTGCTTTTATTTCGGCACAGCTCCCGTGCCAACGCGATGTTTCCCATTTCTGGCATACGAGGGGCTGGGGTGGGATTTTCCTAACTCGTATGAACTCAAGACATGCTCTGTAGCGGCACGGGGCTGAGAATACTTTCTAATTCCAAAATACTGACATGACGGTATCGGTGCACATTGTTCTTTGTGGGAGAGGCAGAGGAGAGGAGGCTGTTTGGGGGGGGAGGGTGTCGCCTTGTGGCACAATGAGTGTCTTGGAGCCTCGTGGACTCAGCTCCGGTGTCCGGCTGCAGACGGGTCTGTAAGTGTAGTCACTTGTAGTGATGCGCATTTGTCCATTTATAGAGAATGCGCCACACACAGCCACGCAGCAGGAGAGGCACATCTTCGCTAATGAATCCAGGAAAGTCAGCGAAAGCAAGGCACCCTCCGGATCCTTCGCAATGTGCCGTGGGAACGTGTCTTCTTAGTGACGCTCAGCCGCCCGTGCCACCCACCCTTCACCCCTGGGACAGCCCTTTAGAACTGTTCACTGTTTGCTTGTCACCGGGTCTTTCCCCATTCCCCTGCCTTCCTTCTCTACCACAACCTTACGGTACTTTTCTATTGCAGGGGCAAGTCACAGCAAGTCCGTTACCTGCACTAATATTTTTTTTTTCTTTTTTTGCTTCCGGTACTGTTGACACCTATGCTAATGCACAGACAGGTTTTAAGGAAGGCTTCGCTGCCCCAGCGCTTAAAGGCGGCAAATATTCCCGCACAGCAAGTAGTGTCTGAATAAAAATCACAATTTACTCTCCACGTTCTGCTGGGAACAGCTAGGTGCTGCTGTTTTTGTTTTGAGATTTATTGTTAGTTGACGCTACTATTGAAATTGCTGTGTATCGTCTTGACTGGCAGAATTAAAAGAAGGACAATTTCTCTGTCTTTTGCCGTTTCGAATACGCTGAAGATTACAGCTATTACTGTAGCCCTGTCGAATGACACACAACCAGTTTGTCGACATATGAAGGCGAAAGCCTTAAGTTGGCCCTGCGCGGTTAGGAATTTAGGAGCTGAAGGCCCCCCACATACGTCAGCAGCATAGTAGACACATGTATGCGCGTTATCGTTATGAAATAAGCGTTAGTTACCATGGTGGGAGGGGGGGGGTACATTCAGTTATCACGTGAAGTAAAAACGTTATTGAAAATCGCCAATTGTAGGCTTCAAAACTGGGATTTTAAGAGAGACCGCTGGGGGCATACCCCGGCCTTTCAGTGCAACCTGCACCCACTCTGTTGTGCCCCAGAAACCCAGAAGCTGTGTGTCCACTAATTCCACCATGTAATAGATATAGTATTTATATATAGCGCCTGCTAACACATTTGCTACTTTATAGCGCTGCAAGCAACATGCCTTACTATCATATAGTTAAATGGCGCTTAATGTATTGACCTCTCAAAGATTAAGGGTTGGCTTACCCAGCAGGAGTTCGAACTTTTCACAGCAACTCTCTGGCCTTTTTAATCGACAAATTTCCTGCAATGTGTGACCTTAGACAATTCACCTCACCTCTTAACTCTGTTATCTCCCGAGCTAGGCGCACTTTAGTTAACTAAACTCAGCATCAACACTACATAAAAGTGAAATATTTACTGAAGGAAGCGTTTTATAACTCGCAGCACAAACTGAATTGTCTTCGTCCTTGGCCATAGAATGTTCTCTTTTTATTAAACAACCTGCTGCTGAATGGTGGAATGACGGCACCTCCGCTCGCATGTATCGCTGTGTCTGCAGGACTCTTGCGACTCATTGAGGCGTGCTACGCATGAAATCAAAGACAGAAGTCCCACCATGTGGGAAACAACCACAACAAACCCCGTAAGTGCATTTTTCAAGAGACCAATACCGCAGTCTTGCAACCCGTGATGTTTGTATCACTAGAGTGTCCATGTTTACCTCACGTGTACCGTTTATGTTGTGACTGACTCTGCTCTGCCAAGTTTAGAACCTGTGCCCTTAAGGGTCACACACACATGTCTGCGATAGGTCTCGCATTTACGCGAGGTTGAGTTATTGGCATTGTAAATGACAATGCCTTTTATTTATGTTTTGTTTTTTAAAATATAAATAAAAGGCATTGTCATTTACAATGCCAATAGCTTAAACTCGCGTAAATGCGAGACCTATTGCATTGCAAATGCTTGTTTTGGCTTATTGCTGCCTGATAAATATAGGTCCCTTTAACGCAGTTTTCTGCGTTAAAGGGGCGTGCAATGGGTGTTGCTGGGCGCGTTCCCAGCAACATCCATGGCTTTTTGACACTGCCCCAAATTTACAAGAAATCGTAAATCTGAGGCAGTGCCAAAAGCTTACACCTCCCCTGGGGGAGGCGAAAGGGAGGCCCAACGAGGAGAAATATCTTTATTTCTCCTCGTTTTTCCTTTTTCTATGTGTGCTGCATTCTGCAGCACACATAGAAAGAGGAAAAAGCCTCTTATGATTGTTTTTGTACAGAAAGGTTTCCCTTCCTGTACAAAAATAATCATCCCCGCAATGCAGGCACCCTTGTACCATAGTGCAAAGATGCCTGCGTTGGCGCATGGCAGCCCATTGTGCGCCGGCACAGGGGGAAAGGACAGGAATGCGCCGTATCTAATAGATACGCCGCATTACTGCCCTTTTCTTTTGCCGTAGGGCAGCGCAGCAGGAAGATCTGCTGCGCTGCCCTATGGCAAAATCTCATAAATGAGGCCCTGAATGTTTGCCTTCTATGGGGGATATTCACAAGGACTTATCTCCGATTTATCTCCACCTTAACTCATCAAAAGTGGAGATAGATATAACACCCCATTCACAAGCGGGTACAAACTGCAGACATCCCCAGTATTTCCGCGATAACTGCCCCAAAATTTATCTCCACGGTGGACACCACCAACTAACTCTAATGAGATGCAGAGTAGGCGTTCCCGTGCAAAAACACACGAAGAAACCACAACACCACTTTCACAACGAACTGCCAGATCTGCGAAGCGAACCAAAAACAGGCGATAAGCCGCGGTAGCACCAGTGATTTAACACCTGCCTTTTGCTGGTGTTAAGCAGGATGACTACCTGCAGCATGAAAGGGAGCCCAGCCAAGAGCCACACCCGAAGACCCACAGATGCCATGGAGACAATGATCATGCAGCTCCGAGACCCATGAGGGCCACAACACCCACCGCCACCACCCCCAGGCCCGCCACCACCCCGAGGACCCGTCCCCCGTCCCCCCCAGGAACACCACAGAGGCAGCGTACACAAAGGCAGCGGACCCACCTGAAACGCACCTGCCACCCAGACCCAACGCCAGAGGAGGACATTGCCCACTACAGGACCAAAAGGACAACCATCCCCCACCTGCTGACGGTACCAACCCAGCGGACTACCAACATCCCTCCGCAGACAAAGCTGCCGGCTGCGCAGCACATGTCGGCCTCTGGTACCATCCAACCCACAACTGCCAGAGTCGGAGGAATCACACAGCCAGCCCCATCCAAGGTCATCACACATGTCCTGGATGCCAACATCAGCCTGGTACCCCAGCCCCTCCATTCACCCACACTGCGCAATAGCAGCTGGAGACCAAGCAAGGCCCCTACGCCATAGCTGGATTCCCTCATGTGTCGGGGCCAACTGCACACATGTACCCCTCGTGCCCCCTGCCTACACTGCACACAACTACCACAACAGAAAGCACACGCATCCCATTAATGTGCAGGCAATAGTGGACCGCCCGGGACCCCTCAACAATGTCGTGGCCAACTCCCCAGGCAGAGTGCCTGATTCTCACATCTCCCGACAGTCCATCATCACCCAGCGCTCCCAGGATGGCACCCATGGCAATGCAGTGCTCGTTGGTAAGTACCAAATGAACACACCACACACCTCCAGCCCACAGTCATGCAACTCACGACACTGGCAATGGGCACGCAGCACAACTACATTCAACATGCCACACAACATGCCAACCGACCAGACACGACAACACGACTCCATTAGGAACTTGGCCTTGCCATGCCCACAAACCAGCCACGGCATGGCACCACAGACCCACAATAGCAGGATGTGAGGAGAGGCATGGAGCAGGCATGTGCGAGAGTGGCAAGTGACTAAGGAATGTGAACCTACCCAATGCCAAATGTGGCGTGGAGATGCCGGACAGATCACAGCGTGCAAATCACGGAAATGGCCATGTGGAGATCAACTGCTGGTGCATGGAGTGTAGTGGCCAGTGGATGCTACCATGTCCCCACAGACTGTGGGGCAGAACGCGGAAATGTCACGTTATGTGCCCCCCTGCATGCGCGGGCGGAGTGGGTTGGACCTGCGTACGCCAGGCCTGCGTAGGGGTGTGAACAAAAAGTCAGTCGCACTGGGCGTGGTTCTCATTCAGAATGGACAACACGTCTGCCAGGGCGGCGCCTCTCAGCCCGCCACGAGTCCTGCGCCAAGCGCCGCGGGGCCTGCGTCCCTGTGCGCCTGCTGCACCCCGGGCCGCTGGGCCCCAGACCCGTCATGCCTGCCCCAGCGCACCAACGAGGCTCCGCTCACCTGCCGACACCGGCGTGTGTCAAAGAGGGACCACCACGTGCCCGTGAAAGCTCCAGGCCCCAGGCCAGCGACCTTTGCAGCCTCCGCAGACCATCGCTGGCCTCCACGGCGCAGGCCCACAGTACTCCTTTTACATTTACATACTCCACCGGCGTCCTACTCGGCCCAGTGGGTCCCACATGTGGAACTGTGTCCTGAGTCATGAATGGCAGTGACCCCAAGTCCATGGCAGCGGCCACAGTACCAGACTCCCTTCGATCAGTGAGGCATAATTCCATATCGCAGGCCAGCGACACATGGTGCCACTAACCCTGTTCAACGCATGCCGGCGCAACGTGGTGCCACTAACACTGTTCAACGCAAGCCGGCGACACGTGGTGCCACTAACCCTGTTCAACGCAAGCCGGCGACACGTGGTGCCATTAACCCTGTTCAACGCAAGCCGGCGCACGTGGTGCCACTAACCCTGTTCAACGCAAGCCGGCGCCACGTGGATGAGGGCACAGACCTACACAGCGGCCCAGTGGGTCCCACATGTGGAACTGTGTCCTGAGTCATGAATGGCAGTGACCAGATGTCTACTGCAGGGGTGATATAAATAAACTCCCTGCTATCAGGGAAGCAAACGAATGCATCACAAGCACACGACATGTGTCTGTGGGCCCATGCTGACCGCTGCCCCCGGCCTACACTGCGGTCCAGTAGACCACACATGTGGAACTGTGTCCTGGGTAAGATATGGAGGAGTCCACACCATTGGACACGCCTCATCGCAGGCGGCATCCCCGATCAGCACTGGTGCCACTAACTCTGTGCGCAATGACTCATGGGCACTCTCTGGTTGAACTTTGGTGGCGTCTGAGTCCATGGCCTGGGGTTTGTCTGCATCATCATCTGGCTGGGACGGACTTGGTGTCCGACATGTGTTTGCTCCAATCATCTCCACCATGGTGACTGTTTCAGCGTGGTCCTACCCTCGGCACTCCGCGACAACCCCCCTAGTCACCTGCGGGAACCTGCTCTGCTCTCGTGACCCTGCCCCAGTGCACCGCAAGTCAGCAGCCCGTGGCGGTAGGCCCGTGCAGGTCCATCCGGGGCCACTAACTCTGTGCAGCTCAGGTCATGGGTCCTTTACGGTTGAATGGTTGTGTCCTTTACGATGTACACTGTTGTCGATTTCTGACTGCACCAGGCAGCCCTTGCCGGCTGGTGTGCACACACCCACACACATCCAACACAGGTGTCACTCGATATGTGTGCCTGCTAATAAATGTGGCCGGGCGCACGTGCCCGTAGCCATTCACACCATCTGAGCAAGTGTGTCCGTGTGGTCATTGTGTCAGCATGATGGGCACGGCACTGCAACATCACAGTGTGCTATCCTCAGCGGACGATACCATGTCACCTCAGCGTTGGCAGTGACCTTGGACATGTAGCTTCGCCCGGCCCCCTGCATGCACAAGCGGCGTGTGCTGGTCCGGCGTACGTCAGTTCAGCGCAGGGGTGTGCTGAATCGGCATGGGTAGCAGGGCGTGGCTCGGACCTGGCCTTGGGCAGGATGTGCGGTAAGTGTGTCTCTGTGTTGGAGTGTTGTTGCCACCAGGGCCACAGTAGACGATGTTGCAATGTAGCATGCACCAGGAGGGCGGGCCCGCACGGACGGGGAAATGTAGGAGCGCAAGACCACTCGGGTCTAGGCACATGCATGCCAAGTGTTATGTATCAATCCTGCGGCTGCATGAGTCAGTTGCCTAGCCTCATTCGCAGCGTGATCACAGCCAGCCATGGTCTGTACACTTGTGTCCGCCCTGTCCCGACCATTGGCCTACACTCACTTGGCCGCACACCTTCAAAGGCCAGCGTCACGGTGTTGGTGGCATGCCTCGGACATGCGCGGACAGGCATTACAATGGTGTGCCGTAGGAGTGCACGTGATACAACCGCGCAGGTCACACAAGTGTGGGGGCTCGTGGGAGGGTGGACACACCCCACACACATCCAACACAGGTGTCACTCGATATGTGTGCCTGCTAATAAATGTGGCCGGGCGCACGTGCCCGTAGCCATTCACACCATCTGAGCAAGTGTGTCCGTGTGGTCATTGTGTCAGCATGATGGGCACGGCACTGCAACATCACAGTGTGCTATCCTCAGCGGACGATACCATGTCACCTCAGCGTTGGCAGTGACCTTGGACATGTAGCTTCGCCCGGCCCCCTGCATGCACAAGCGGCGTGTGCTGGTCCGGCGTACGTCAGTTCAGCGCAGGGGTGTGCTGAATCGGCATGGGTAGCAGGGCGTGGCTCGGACCTGGCCTTGGGCAGGATGTGCGGTAAGTGTGTCTCTGTGTTGGAGTGTTGTTGCCACCAGGGCCACAGTAGACGATGTTGCAATGTAGCATGCACCAGGAGGGCGGGCCCGCACGGACGGGGAAATGTAGGAGCGCAAGACCACTCGGGTCTAGTCACATGCATGCCAAGTGTTATGTATCAATCCTGCGGCTGCATGAGTCAGTTGCCTAGCCTCATTCGCAGCGTGATCACAGCCAGCCATGGTCTGTACACTTGTGTCCGCCCTGTCCCGACCATTGGCCTACACTCACTTGGCCGCACACCTTCAAAGGCCAGCGTCACGGTGTTGGTGGCATGCCTCGGACATGCGCGGACAGGCATTACAATGGTGTGCCGTAGGAGTGCACGTGATACAACCGCGCAGGTCACACAAGTGTGGGGGCTCGTGGGAGGGTGGACACACCCCACACACATCCAACACAGGTGTCACTCGATATGTGTGCCTGCTAATAAATGTGGCCGGGCGCACGTGCCCGTAGCCATTCACACCATCTGAGCAAGTGTGTCCGTGTGGTCATTGTGTCAGCATGATGGGCACGGCACTGCAACATCACAGTGTGCTATCCTCAGCGGACGATACCATGTCACCTCAGCGTTGGCAGTGACCTTGGACATGTAGCTTCGCCCGGCCCCCCCTGCATGCACAAGCGGCGTGTGCTGGTCCGGCGTACGTCAGTTCAGCGCAGGGGTGTGCTGAATCGGCATGGGTAGCAGGGCGTGGCTCGGACCTGGCCTTGGGCAGGATGTGCGGTAAGTGTGTCTCTGTGTTGGAGTGTTGTTGCCACCAGGGCCACAGTAGACGATGTTGCAATGTAGCATGCACCAGGAGGGCGGGCCCGCACGGACGGGGAAATGTAGGAGCGCAAGACCACTCGGGTCTAGGCACATGCATGCCAAGTGTTATGTATCAATCCTGCGGCTGCATGAGTCAGTTGCCTAGCCTCATTCGCAGCGTGATCACAGCCAGCCATGGTCTGTACACTTGTGTCCGCCCTGTCCCGACCATTGGCCTACACTCACTTGGCCGCACACCTTCAAAGGCCAGCGTCACGGTGTTGGTGGCATGCCTCGGACATGCGCGGACAGGCATTACAATGGTGTGCCGTAGGAGTGCACGTGATACAACCGCGCAGGTCACACAAGTGTGGGGGCTCGTGGGAGGGTGGAGCAGCTGTGAGGCAACGTAACACACAGTGAGGCCGCACATGTGCCACGTGCTGGGCATATCATCCATGATTCCCAGGGTCGCAGACATCCCACCACACCCACGGCAGGCCTCTGTACGTCTCCTGAATGCATGCAGATGGTGAAGTTACTGTAGGGATGAATGGTCCTTTGTCTGCACTATCGGGCGGTAGCATATCTGCAGCTCCTAGATGTGACTTGCATGTGCCCAGCACCCCCTGACAGATAGGATAGCATTTCCAGGCGACTCCCACACTACGCACTGCCAGACGTGAGGCCAACGTGTACACATCCCACACGCAGAAGTCCTTGGTCGTAGTTTGCGTGCGTGAAATGGCCTTCACTCGTACTCCCACCACACTCCAGGCCTGCACCCGTTACACACAGACACTGCTCATTGCTCCGAGCTGTGGCGTTTCATCCACAGGACTGGGGCAGGTCCTCACAGTGCCGCTTCAAGCAGAGCCACTGATGCAATGGCAGACCATCCCGGACACATGCTCTACTCCAGTCACGTGGACCTGTACTGTGCACGTCTGCTGCATGTACTGGGGGCACTGCCATTGGCAGTGCTGCGGATCAGTTACAGGCTGAGCTTCCGCATTGCCAACATCACCTGCGTTCAGCCTGTGTTGCACTGTCGCTCGTGTATATTCGAGTGGTCCATGGATGTCTGCCTTTCCAACGTTACGGTAGCTGACCTGGATTTCGACGTGTGTGTGCGCCCCCTGTTGGACCACGACCAGGAGTGTCACCGTGATGCACGTTTATGGCATGCCTTGATGTTTGGCATGCATGCTGGGAACTGGACCTGGGAGATTGCAGGAGTCGTCGTGTGCAGTGACCACATTGAGCCGCTCCCTGATTGGGCTTTCGTGCATATTGGGGCCAGGATGTTGGTGTGAGCACATCTGTCTGGGACAGCTGATGGGTTACGTCGCCAACATGTCAGATGTGGTGGACAACGATCTCGCATTGGAAATGTTGGCCTACGCTGCTGCACTCGCGTTCATGGACGAGTGACAAGGTACCTGCAGCCAGGACTGCATGTGACCCATTGCACGTGTCCCGACGCCTGGTTGCATGTTGGGGATCTGGTCACATGTCCCTAGGAGACAGTGGACATGGCTGCATTGGCCTGGACTCCTGATCCATGCGCGGACAACATACGCGGGTTGGCAATGACTTGTGTTGGTGATGGACTCCCCCGGGGTGGACATGGGCGCTTTCCAACGTTCCTCATTCAGACATGCTGCTGCATTGGTCTGCATGTCGTGGCACTTCCCTTGGCCGTACTGACACGCAATTGTTGATAAAGTTTCCGCACGTTCACTTGTCTCCAACTGTGTTGAGTGCTTATTTGTATGCCAATGTGTGTGTCACGGCCTATCTGGGTCCCTGCCTTACATGCATTGCTGCCCCTTCAGGGCTGTGGGTTGGTACTTGTGCTTTGCCAGATGCGTATGGCCATTTACCGGCCATAAGAGGGTGCACTTGTGTCCTGTGTTCGGTTGTGGAGATGTTGGTGTTTGTACCACATTGTGTTGGATGTTGGGGTGCTCTGCTTCCTATGTGTGTGTGCTGCATTGTGTGTGAGATGTCCCTTCAGCTCTGATTTGGATCACCCTTCTCCCTTTCAGGCAGTGTGGTTTTCACTTCTGTGCTTGTTCAGTGGTGTGATATTGCCGACTTGTGTGACTTGTGCTCTTGGTTGGTGTTGTTACTCTTGGGCATGGTTTGTCTGCAGTTGTGCTGTGCTTAATTGTGCATGTGTGCCATTGTGCCCATCTCCCCCCGTCCTCCCAGTCCCTGGTCGTTCCTCTCCCTGTTGCTGTTGTGTCTGTTGATTTTGAGCAGTTTCTGGTCCCAGACTCCTGCCACCATCTCCAGACTGATGTGGTGGACACCATTTCCTCCATGTCATCCAGCTCCTGGTGTGGCGCTGGACTCCCACCTCCGGTGTGCATTGCTGCCTTCTGGTTGTTGGCGTGTTTGTGCTTGTTTGTGCGTTTCGCATCATTCCAGCTGTTCTGGTTTTCTGCCATTGTCCTCCTCCGCTCTCCGGCTGCATTCACCTTGTCCACGATGGCCTGCCATGTCTAATGTTTTGTTGCCAATGGTGCTTGTGGGGTTGTGTGCTAGCTCCGACTGCCTCCATTGTGCTTAGCTGTTTTCTGTTTTGTTTGTCTTTCTTTTTCCTGCTTTTGTTGTGCTTATTCCCGCATGCCGTATGTGTGTCGCGGGCCTTGCGCTGCTTATCGCTGCTTTCCTCCTCGCGAATGGGCTCATCGCATGTTTTTTGGTGTTGGGGTTTGTGTTTTTATCTCCGTCGAGGTGGTTGTATCGCGGGCATTGGCCGCGGTTTCGGGAGACTATCGCATGGTACCGCCGTGTTGTGAATTCCACGTTAACACGGGGTTATTTTCCCGCGATGGACTGCGATATGCAAGGTTGCGTTAAGCTACATTTGCGATGATTATCACACGCTCTTGTGAATATGCCCCTATGAGTGCTAACCAATAGCTGAAAAATCATTCACAACTATCTCTCGTCCAGTGACGCAGCGGAAGTAAGCACTGCAATGGTGTGAGATGCGCTGAAGGCAGTGGAAATGGCGTGCCTGAAGAAATTCAGTGAATCACTCCTTCAGCAGTGAAGAGAGGAATTTCGTGAAACAGAGGGATAACATAAATGCATGCAATCACAAAAGTTGTGGAAACTGCTGATAGCACTCAGAAGACAGAACTATAGAGAAGGACAGAGCACACTACATGATGTCTCAGCTAGAGAGGTGGTAATCTGAAGGTGGTAACCGGGCAGGCAAGTTACTGGCCAACTCCCTTAAAGTGAAATGGGTGAAGAGTTATATCTCAGAGATCAAGGGGCCGGATTGAGAGGAACACGAGAAAACAGAGATAAAGGAGCCGGATTGGGGGGAAAGAGAAAACAGAGATTTTGATCTTACTTTAAGGACCAATATAGCAGGGAATCTACAGTGGGTGAGGATACGCATAATTAATCTGGGGTGACTAACCTCCCATGGTCCTGTGATGAGCATGTTAGGCTAGATTCTCTAATAACAAAGGAGGACATATTAGGGGCAATTCAGAAACTTAACTCATCTAAGGTGCCAGGTTCAGAAAGACTTGAGGCTGAATTTGGCAAGACCTTCGTTCCTCAGTTACTATCGATCCTACTAAATGTATTCAACAACGTTTCATAGACGAAGATAGTTACTCCAAACTTGAGGGAATCTACACTTTT